>JABVXS010000779.1:0-23370 GCA_013365335.1 Madathamugadia hiepei | reverse complement strand
TAATCATTGAACCAAGTAAGTTGTAGTGCTTTACCAATTCTATTTTATCTCCATCTACATCAAAAAAGGCTTCACTGTTCTTCTCGGTTGTAATGATTTTAGTTTTGGACATGTTCAACAGGAACCCCATTTTCTTGCTTTCTGTTTTTAGAGGCCTGATGAGATTCTTCATGCCTTGGGGACTTGTTGCTATCAGTGTGGTGTCATCAGCACTGACTTTACATAATCATATTTGACCTCGATGTTGGCGTGAAAAGTTATTCTAACAACATATATATATATATACATCAAACTAGAAATTCGCCACAAATTTAATTAGAGTAATTCCCCGATAATTTTGAAAAATTCAATTAGTTTCATCAATTTCATTTTTCACGATAATAATTTTCAACATTTCACATTTCTTTTTTTTTGTCGAATTTCAACATGAACTATGTCAATATTTACTACAGTACGAAACGTAAGAATTGATAAATTAGATCTTTCCGGGTTCCATATTTCCTATTTCACATTCATAATTCAATGGTAAATCCGGTTGAGCTTGATAAAATGAAAAAAATATATTTTATTTTTAGATTACATCAATACCATTACCACCACCGTTACCAATTGAAGAACGCCGTTCCGCGTTTGCTCCGCTTCCCAATTCCGCATCACCATTTCCATTTGTCAGTAATCCAAAATCACTACGTGATATATCACAACCGATTAACTTATCATTAAATGGACGTATACAACAAGCACAGCAGGCAACAGTGGCATCAACCGGAATAACTGCAACGTTCACATCCGGTACAACGATCCCGCCATCGACGCAACAACAATACCGTTCCGTCATACAAAGTGCTCTATCAACCATACCGCAACGACAGTACTACGAATCAAACAGGACAGTAACATTATCACAACGTAACTTACCGATGACAGCTGGAAATTTGTTGAATACAACCATGCAATGGTATACAGCAACAGATTACGGTAGCAGTATTCCGGACGAAATAGGCGAAACATGTGCGGCACGGTTAATAAATATGGCACAACGAGCGCAACAACAATTGGAACAGAAACGATTAAAACAACCATCATTTGCTCTTACAACAACTCCTACTACAATTACTTCACCGGTTAAGGAAGCAACAAACTGATGCATTGATATTACTACAGGAAATTACTTCATTCTAATTAATTAATTAATTAAATTTTAAATAAAATTTATTCTTCAAAAACATTCAAAAGTTCGATTGAAATTTCTTTTTACAATGTTCCATTGTTTTATTTAAATTTGAAATTATTTTTAAAAAATTTTGCATACCTTCAAATATAATTTTAATTTTGTTCAAATTAATTTTCAAAAGTTTTATTTTGTAAAGAAAAAAAAAAACGAATCGGAATATTTAGTAGAATTATTATGGTATGATGTGAAGATAGTTCAGGTGAAAGTTATGGAATTGTTTTCATCGACCATTTTTTTTTTTTTTTGCTATTACAATATGTTAGGTATATTTGTCAGTTGGTAATTTCAAAAAAATTTTCTGTTTTTTTTTTTATTTGACTTTGTTCACTTTTTTTTTGTTGGCTGAAATTAATAGTTTAAAATGGACAATAACATTAGGCCAGAGATAGGCTTAATATGCGCAAAGCTATGATAATTCAAAATGAACCAAGCAAATTAGGTAGGATAAGGTAATTTGCGAATTTGGCTCACTGTTGCGAAAGCTAAGGTAATTTGCGAATGAAGCCCAATGTGCAAGGTGTTTTGCCAATTAAGCCAAAAAATTTTAAGCAAAAGAAATTTGCGAATTAGGCTAAAAATCGTAAAAAGCTAAGAAATTAATTTGAAATGAAATGAATCATAATTCGATCAAATTGGTTCATTTATCCATTAAAATTAACTAAAATTCAAACTTAAATTTTCTTTTTTAATAAAATTAAAAAAAATTTAATTTGCTAAAAAATGCTCGTAATTCTCACACCGATGTCTTTCTGGTACTGGAACGATGATTGTTTGTATGTTTGTTGTGTTCAATTTTGTTCAATGTTTCAATTTTTTTTTCGTCTTCCAACCTATAAAAATTTTAAAATATCGTT
This sequence comes from Madathamugadia hiepei, assembly GCA_013365335.1. Taxonomy (NCBI): domain Eukaryota; kingdom Metazoa; phylum Nematoda; class Chromadorea; order Rhabditida; family Onchocercidae; genus Madathamugadia; species Madathamugadia hiepei. The sequence goes on along the minus strand of JABVXS010000779.1, from coordinate 21,282 downwards.
CCAGTTTTTTGTTTTATTCTTTTCTCTCTCTCTCTCCTCTTCCTATTTTTTAACATTTTATCTCTCCCTCCTTATTGTAATTTATATGTATAATATACATGTGATCATGATATTTGAGAAAATTACGAGAAGTAAAAATTCCAAAAATTCAAATATATCCTTACTAATTAATCAAAACTTCAAAAGTTTGAATATATCCTTATTAATTAATGATAATGATTTACTTAACTGAATATCTGATGAAAAATTAATTTTCGTTTCAAATCATTCAAAATCTCTTCTAGTTTATGCTGTGTGTTTGTATGTGTATACTGCCTCATTCATTCACTATTACGATTTTTATAGTTTTCAATTTTCTGTTATCGATTAGCTGCTAAACAAAAATTAAAATTCTGACGAAATGCAAAGTAATATTGCTGCCTCAAATTTATTTTATTTATATATATATTTTACATACGATTATGAAAATTTTTCATATTTTCTCTTATCAGTGCAATTTGTTAAGTAATCGAAATTATTTGCGAATATTATTTCGAGTGAATATAAGTTTCTTTTTGATAAATGGAGAAAAAAAAAACTCTTCACAAAATTTACACGGGTATCAAAGAAACAAAGCATAATCATAGTATGCTTTTGCTCGTTAGCTCAAAACTACCAATGGAAGAATATAAGCGCAATAACAAAGATACTACTGCTTATTTGATCACAGTAATTATAGTAATTTTACAATAGAAGGAAAAAAAGATATAAAGCCGAAAACATGAGAAACAAACAAACAAAAAAAAACCTTACTCATTTTTTGCAGAGAAACAAAAAACAAAAATCGTTGTGAATCGTCCCTGTAATATTAAACTAAAAATAGTAACTATTCAATACCTAAATTTACGAGATCAACATATCATCATCTCCTCGCAGTTCGACCACGACCTCTCATCGATACGCCACCGCCACGTTTTTGTCGTATATTAATGTGTGGTGTCTGAGCAGGCTGTTCTGTACTATATGCATGATTCAAATTCACTAAATTTGAAATTGATTTATCGCAAAAAATACAGCCTTTATATGTGGATCTCTCCTCTGGCAAAGGTGACTTGTCCTGCAAATAATTTAGATTCAAGCGTTTTCGGAAAATGCTGTATAATAGAAATCAAACCACTGAAAAATTTTTGCTACCATAAAAAAGCTACTTTGAGAAGGAAGCATAATTATTGTTTTGAAATAAAATCACTATTTTGAAGTTTCATACGTTTAAATCCACATTTTTTTTCATTATCCTTTTCCCAACAAACTTCGTTAGTTTAACAAGATGTCATGTTTCAGACCTTATATTCAGCAAAAAACAGCTGTGCACCGCAGCCCTCACATTGCTTGCTAAGAACTTTCACTCGCAGTGCACCTTTAAAAACAGCCACAACCGCAGAGCATCGATTACAAGAAATACGCCATTTTGGTGCAGATTGAGGGTCAAGCACCAATACTCCACTACCAGAAGCACATTGACGTGGACATTGCACCACTCCCAGTGATCTAGAAATGAGAAGCCATACAAGCTTTTACACACCACAATTTTCGATTCATTCTTTTTCTTTTTGAAACTAGAAATTTCAATATTTCTATCTGTTATGAGCACGAAAAATGCAATAAATGGGATATTACCGCCAACCATTAAGAATCAGATGGCTAACAGATAACTTCTATGACTAACAAGAATGAATGAAGACACGCAGGATTGGAACACCTGTGGCACCCTGAACCTTTCGTCATTCCTTCAAATGGCGGATTGTTATAACAGTAAGGACAAAGCGAGAATGACATTGACAATTTTCCTGAGAATACAACATTTTATCGGCATATATTCCTTTATACTATTTTTAACTTCTACTCGTTCGTTTCTTCATCAATTTTTTACTTGCTTTTTCGCTGTGATTTAACAATATTCATTATTTAGATCTTTGCACTTCTTTTTAAGCTTCTACTTAAGATACAGAACAGTGATGATGAAAATTAATCCAAGTTTTAGAAGGAAAAAATCGTTTACCTCCAGGACCTTGCCAGTAAATCAGATCAAAATCATCCAAAGGACACTTGTTTTCACCATGAAGCCTCAAAAGTCCGTCTTTTGCAGAAGGCAACGAATATGTATCCTAAAAACATGCAAAAAAATAATACCAACCTTTTAATGAAGCCTCAATATTGACATCTCTATTTAATTACCTGGCAATTTGGACAATGCAAACGTTGCGGTTTGGATGCAACAAGTTTCATAAAACGTCGACATTTTCCACATCTGCTGAATGGTTTTCCCGAAGCAGCAAGTGATGTGAATGAGTCTAAAAAGTAAAGAACAACATTAACAATAAAGAAGATTGATTCAATTAATTTTAAACTAAGAACTTTGAATGAACAATTTTAGATACTGCCGTTTCAAATGATGTAGTCCTTTTTACCTTCGAAAAGAGAGTCCACAAGAGCAATATTTTCAACAAAGTAGATAAATTTGAGACAAAAATTTTCAAGCACATGATTCTTGACCTGTAAATATAGCCATGGTAATTAACCTTCATTATTTTATCAAAGAACTAACTAGGTTACAAAGTTATTAATTCAGAATTATTCTCGAGCACGGAGAAAATCAAAAGCGATATAAAACATTCAACAAGTAAAAAAAAGAAAATATGGTCCGGTCCGTACATACATTAGTGATCATTATAAAGTGAAAAGGATGCTTCAATTTCTTCACAAGAACAGATGCTTTGACCATTTTAACTTCGCTTTGCATCCAAAACGATAATAAAAAATCACTTACAGAGCAAAAATCAGCATAACCCTTCGCAATAAGATTTAACTGTTTTTCAACTTCTGATCGCATAGTAGGCAATACAAGTTCTGAATCTATCTTCCAGTAGCCATGCACAAGTGCAATGCCAAGTTTAGTCGGTTTTAAGCGTCTTTTAGATTCGACCTTAAGATTTGAAATGACTTGAAATTTGAGCTTGAGAAAATGAAAAAAAAATTCATTAAACAGAGCGTTAAATAAAAAAAAAAAACTAACTGTAACATAGTTCCGCTGACAAATGGTAGTAATGTGAACGGGGATAGAAGCATCTGTTCCAATACCATGCTTTTCCATTAATGAGATCAATTCTGATTCAGTGAGATAATCAGGTGGAGTTGTTGCATATTCACACATTCTCGCTTCTCTTAAACTTTCTTTGGAAGCAGAATACAATGAAATTAATAAAAACTGATATGCTGATCTAATTTTATGTTTTAGCAATAAATGAACTCATAATTTGCTAGAAAAGTCAGCTTTATCTCCTGTGATATTCACTCTTCTAACTCTTACACAAAAATGGTCTACTCTATTCCATCACCAAACTTGCATAGGTAATAATCGAACCAAAACTTACTTAAAATTGACTTTCCTTCGTTTGGTTAAATTATAATTTTGCATGTCCTCAATTTTTTCCCAGACCAGTATTTCTGTATAACCCGGACTGAGAACGCGCTTACTTTTTACAATAAATATTTCCTTTGCTAGATCAATTCTTAAAAATATACATTATTTATGGATCTTTTCAAACAATAAAGTAGTCCAGTAAACAAAAAGGTAAAAATAAAAAAAGATAAAAATAATCAAGGTACACACATTATGAAAACTAAATCTTACTTTACAGTCGTTACAAGATATACACATGGTTTCATCAGTGTTGCAATAAAATGTTGTGCGATATAATCGTATAATTTCAAAGCATCTAAACAAGCCTAACAATTTATTTTAATAAGACATAATCGAATGTTAAACACTTTAATCAAATCCTAAACGGACTTGCGGATCTCACAATTTTAAAAAATTAAAGAAGTCAACCTCCAGTGAGTGAACCATCATTGCCACGCAAAGGTGATATCGGCGGATGGTCTCCTTTATCTTCACCACTACTAGGCTTTTTTATTCCTTTTGATAACAACTAAAAAATCACATAAAAACATTAAGTCAGACGTAATAAAAATTTTTTGTATAATACAACAACCGTTCTTTATTAAGCAAAATGGAATCACCTTGTTTACAATATCTTTCCAGCGATTATCGTTCCGCTGATGCCGCAAGGCTTCGTTAAAATCAAAGTTTGAAGGATATGCTGTAGTTTCCGTACGTGGATAACTTATAAAACCCTAAAAAACAAAAACAGCTACTATGATGACTGATTGTTTATCAGATTAGAAAAGGGCTTAGTGAAAAACAAAAAAAAGTGCAGAAATTTTTGATCACAATAATAAGTTATCCATCCAACGATAATATGAATATGAAAGAATTAGCTTCCCAATTTAAAGCAAAACATGCCTTTTTGTAAAAAAAAACATTGGAATTACGAAAACCGCCAAAGGTTACTGAAAAAAGGAAAATAAGCATACTCTAGTGTAGAGATATTCAGCAGTACTCATAGTTTGGGCTGGACTAATACCTAGACCACTGCTACCAACTCTCAATAATTCAACGGTATTGAGTGCTTTTGGACGATCTTTCCGAGACTCTACAGTGTTAACATCGACAACAACACCTTGGTTCCGCTCCTGAAAACCAAAAAAAATGTGAAAATCACAATTTGGAACCTGACTGAGTTCTTCAAATTAATGCAACAAACAAAAAAAAAAAAAAAATGGACAAACTTTAATTCGATCAAATAACAGCTGACAGACATCCCTATCGAATATATGACCTCTGGCATGAGTTGGCTTGAACTTATCACCTTCTAAAGTTTCGAAGACTGTCTAAAACTTTCTCGTATGACAAAGTCAAGTTTAACAACTAAAATGAATTTCTTGTAATATTAACTTTGAAAAGTACGAAATTCATAAAGAAGAACCTCTAAAACCCAGTATGGTTCTGGCTTAAATTGAGTAATCCGGTCATGGCGAGTCACACAGAATCCCAATGTCGGTGTCTGACATGGACCAAATGATACAGTTGTACTATCAAGATTACCATATTTACCCTGAAATATATAAATTGTCAGTTTGGCAAATCATTCCGTACTTTTTCAGCTGGAAAGTGATCTGATCTCTAACCCTTAACTGCATCACAAAAAAAGCACACTGCAAAAATTTAGAGATTTCTGATGATTCAATAAAATGACTAAGAAGGTGGAATCATTAAGTAGAATACTATATGATTATTGCCTGGAAGTAACGTGTTTGGAAACGAGTGAAGGCGCAACCAATCCTCAAATCTAATTCTTGACGTGCATCGACGGATAAGCTTTGATTGATATCAGGACGACCAAGATTCTGCATTGCCGACTTGATATCTTTTGCAGTGATGGCTGAGAAATGCGCCCTGAAACAGTTTCTTCGAAAGGGCTTGCAAAAGGTTTTTGAATTCTCTATAAAAAGACGTTCATTTCGCAGTGCAGGCTAAAATACGATTTTTAGAAAAAGCTGAAGTTTTCTATTTCGAAAAAAAAAACCTGTAAATGTTTTCCATAATATCTCCTGACCTTGGCTTCTTCATTGAGTTTTTTACAGCTTCAATCACCTATCAATTTTAAAATAGCAAAACTTCGCATTAATATAGTTGGAAACCTATCAGTTATCAGAACATCAACTTTCTTCCAAAGATTTTATGGTACTATGTTCTAAAAGTCAAAAAAGTTGTTCTAAAGTTGTCCCAATCAATCAGAAGCCACTCTGACATTACTATCCACAGTTGAACGAAGCTTTCAACAAGATACATAAATGAAAAATCATTTTAATTTTAAATGGCTAAGTGGTACATATAAGAAGGTTTCCACAAACCGGAAAGAATTGTATCATCAAAGCTAATCCTCAACTTCTAAAAATTTTCTCGAAAAAACCAACTTCAAAACAAATATTTTCGCCTTCCTTATCGCAATCCAACCATAAGACCAAGAAATCACAACCTTTTGCTTCTGAAGCGAGATACTGCAAAAGTGATTCGTTTCACCAAAATGAAAAGAATATAATTAACACAATAAGCTAAGCTTTTCCAAGTATACCTTCTTGCTCTATTAGAGTAAACGTTCTTGTTTTCGAGTACTCATTTGCATAGAACTGAATACTAAGTTAACGGTCAATAACAATGACGACTGTAAAATATATCTACAGAAAGCTAAATTACCTCATTCATTCGCATTTTAATATTTGCTTCTTTCTTCATGGTTGATGATGAAAACAACTGAACTGGGTCGACTTTTTCCCAATTATTCATTTTTGATGGAAAATCCAAAGACATTATATGGCCACAAGTACTTGTTACCTGAGATACCACCATTATTCACTTTTCAATTCCAATTTCATCGAAAAAATTCACGTTAGTACGTTAGGTTACAGTGGAATTACAAACTTTCCAAAAATACGGTCAATAAAACCATATTTTTCATCTGAATAATAATTACAGCTCACCTTAAATAGAGCCGACTGACCTTGAAACCGTCCGAGATATTGGGAAATCGAGCAAACATTATTCCAACCTTAAAAAACAGTAAGAAAAAAAAAGCATTTTGATTTCGAATAAATGAAAGCAAATTGATTGCATTGGATCTAGAAACGAAAGAATTGCAAATATTACGAGAAAATTGCAGAAGAAAGCAAAACAAAATAACTTCCACCTTTTCGTTTTTCAACTTTTCCATCAGCAAGCAATTTTGCGATGGATTCAGCAAGCATTGGTTTTTCAGCAACCATCAATACCGTCAACTGAGCCATACCTGTCCCTGTGCCTTTCCTACATATATTTGATCAGCATCATCTATTTAAGAATTACAACTATCCCACTTTTTTTTTGAACTATTGAATAGAAATAGAACAAAACATTTCACGATGATTTTTAAGATGCTTTAGCGAACAGAACACTCGCTGATGTAATCAACATTCCAGATGGCAACAATTTATTACTATCAATAACAACTACAAATTGCAACAAATTAAGACATAAGTATGAGTTGAGTGAAACAAATTACAAAATCCCTGGTGAAAATACATGATACAGTATTTCATTTAAGAATTAAGAATGAATATACGATAGCACACGACAATATATAACACTTGGCATACACTACACCGAGTTCATAATCCGTCATAAAACAAATGATATTAACTCATAAAATATTTTATCGAATACCATACAGTTATAATAAACAACATCGAAGGACTAGAAATTTATTAAACATAGAAATTCAACAAATGTACATAAATGCCTACTTGAAGCATTAACAACATTATCATTTCACTTTGGTGGCCATTCCATATCAACCCCCTCAACATCCAATTCAAGTATGTCAACTTCACCGCTTGATACTCCCAAAAGATCTGCCAACGAAGGTCTAGTTCGACCAAAATCACCGTGCACAAATTCTTTTACATAAGTACCTGCTTGCGTCTCCATTCTAAAACAGTGAAAGTACTTTCAAAAATTTCCATCGCAAAAGCTAAGTAATTAGTTCTTGAAAAACATAGTTTTCCGATCGACATTGTGTACTTGCAAACATTATTAATAGGCCAGTTACAACAGTATTATGAGTATTATGAGTGCTAGCACGGCATGAAACATGAAGGATTAACCAAAACAAAAAAAACCAATCCTGAAAATCTAGCGCTTTCAATCAGAATAGTTTCAAAACATAATTGGAACTATGACAGTGTTTTATACCGAAGATAAGGGAAAATCAGAACTTACGTAAAATGAGAAATTATCTTAATAATACTACGAATATTGTTGAAACTAAAAGTGGAACACTAAAAAAATGTATATTGTTTCTGAATATGGTTAAATCCAATTTTAACAATGCAGGCATTTCAACTTTTCTGTCATATTCTGCAACTAATATTACCTGACTAGGAAATGATGATCATTCAGTTTTAGTGCTGCAATGGAAAATATTGTCCGTCGTCTCTCCAGCAAGGGGCGCCGTTTCAACACTCGCACGGGGGTTTTTTGAATCACTTCAATGGGTGCTTTATGATAAAGTTCTTTTAATGCAAGGTCATCAAGTTTCCGTGTGCTATAGCAATAACCGGTGTATAATTTTCGCCTTTCTAAAATAAATCGAAACCCATAACAAGTATATTTCCAATCTGCGTCATTCAAATATTATGAATCCTGCAAAAATGACTTACCGTCTTGACCATTTTTTACCAGAGATACTTGGTCTGGTGTGACTTGTTTTAAATTAGGAAGAACTTTCACATCAAGATTTTTATTAATGCTTTCCTCCATACGTTTTAATGTAGCCTCCAGATTACGTCTTTGGAAAGATAACATTCTTTTCGGTTTGATTAGCTGAAAAGAATCAAATTATTACAATCACATTTTATTTTATCCAAAAATTTTGAAATGAGAACGAAAAAAAAACTGTCACCTGCAGTACAAACGGTCTTCCATTACCAAGCATTCGTACATCAATATCTTCCCGTCCTGAAGCTATAAAACGTACAACGTCACATCCGGTTTCCTTTATGAATGGAGCCGCAACTTTTTCCGATACCTAAAAAAAATTCTTGTACACCTGTTAAAATATAATATAATAGTTTGCTATTTTACGCAAAAGCTTACTGAATTTTCAATAACTTTTTCCATGTCAGTTGAAGCAGACCAAGGACTTTGGGACATATTTCGAGAAAATTTGCAATATCGTCCAGCTATAAACAATGGACTACGTTCGAACGAAATCGTGTAACGACATGGTGTTGATGGTGGCGCCATCTTGTAAACCCTGTAATCTTTTCTCGAAAAATTAACAAATAAACAATCCATAGTATGACTGAACTCAACCAAAGTCAAGAGCCAAGATACCCAGTGAAAGAAAAGATAACATAAAATGAAGCTTTGAAATACAAGCATCACTTTACACCAGATACAACTCCCAATCACAACAAACCTTAACCTGCTGAATTTGCATGAGATATGAATAGTATCTACATGAAACCTATTCCACAAAAATTTTTTTTTTTCACTAAAGTACCGAAAACTTCTTTAAATGGTAATAAAGTAGTTATTGCAATTGTTTTGGAATAAATGTTGAATTGGACGAAAAAGTGAACGAGAACTTCTTTATAACCTCCAAAACCTTCTCCCAATTTCTTTCAAACAAGTTTCACGTCAGTACTAAAAAAAACATGAATGAAATAAATTGTACAATGCATATTCTCGATTCAGCTTATGTGTCAGGTTTGCAATTCGTACTTTTGTATACATTGACAACAGTGTATCGTCCACGCTAGCATATCTCAATCTTTTCCGCGATATTTGGAAATCATCTGGAAATCCCCTCACCAAATAATCGACATCGCTTTTATTAAACTCGTCATTGACAAATGTAAGGGTAAGTATTAAATCCGAATTCGATGCTGGAGATAAACCGGTAGCCTGCAATGTAAAAAACAAACAGAAATGTGCATGATAAAACAAAAGTAACTTGACTGTTACTGTAACACTAAGACTGAGAGTAATTGTACAAACTACTTCCTATTTTAGCAAACTTAAACAAAATGAATATAATGCAATTATTAAAGAAAGTTGCGAGATTGAGAAATGAAAAGAAAACTTCACGAACATTGCTAATCCTTTCCAAATAGGCGTTAACAACGCGCAGTTTAAAAGGAACCGTAGAAAGAGTACCAAGTGATGATGCATCTCGATACGCAAGTTCATATAGCGATTCCCGAAGAGTAGCTGTAACAGGCATATTGATCGCAAGTAGAAAAGAATTTGAATCGTAGCCATTACTTTCGTATATTTTCTTCGCCTGACAAACAGTTTAAAAATAACAAACAGTAATCAAAAAAAAAAATAAATAAATCAAATCTACAAGGTAAATCACACGTGACACCAGCAGTCAGACATCTTTATATTCGCAAATTTAGCGCTAGGAGTCGCTGTTCCTTTCGATGCTAACTAAATTGAAAGTAAATAGTGCAAAACTGTGACATAAAAGAATCCTTACATACACGGTTAATCATTTTAAATTAAGTAAATTGCAATGATTTCCCCTACAATAAAAACTTCGAAATTCAATTACTTCAAAACCTAGCGAAAATAACAGAATGTAATAAGGAACAGTTCTTGATAAACCACAATAATCAAATTGACTTGACCAAATTTAAATTAGACTCAAATCACGAATGGATCAGCAAAACATATGCTAGCATGCAAATATTATTCCACGTTTAAAGGAAGAGTTTACCTCAGCCACTACTTCATCAGCGAACTTTTCATTCAATACACCAAAACAAAGCGCGCAATTGTACGGCTCTTCCACATTTCCGCTTCCTTCTGGCCCTCTCATTTGTCGAGTACAGAGAGTACAAAGAGGGATATGACCAACTGAACTGGTATCGCATTCCATTCCTGTCGCTAGCGATCAGCTGCCAAACTTTTAATTCACAAATGACCAACCACACGATATCATCGACTTACCTGCAATGTCCACTTTTACCTCATATTATATAATAGTAAAACTGTGTGAGAGACAATGCTGAATTTGGAGAGAAGAGAGAATGGGCAGATCAGCAAGATTGTATGCATAAAATGATTATCAGAAATCCTAACGACATTCTTACGAAGCCATTTTCTCAAGTTCATTATTCGTTCATTTCAAGGTCACCTGCACCCGTTCGGTATTCGATAACGATAAAAAGTTGAAATTAGCATAACTAAAAGGACATATAAAGAAGTAGCGGTATGCTTTTCGTAAATTTTGTATTAGTTTGGTGACCAGTCGGGTTAACTGTTTTATTTATTTTATGGTTTGCTAAAAAGAGAGGAAAACGGATGTGTTGGTCGACCAAGAAAGAGGCAAGTATTTTAATCTCGAGATTCAGTAAATGGAAAAGCCAAGGGTCACGTCAACTGTCAAAACTCGAACTGTCTTAATGAGGCTATCAGATTCATTGGGATGAAATTTTTTTAATAGTTTTCTTATAGAGAAATTTGCTTTTAATTGGATAAAATGAATTTCAGAAGCTGTCCGAAACAGCTCCTCCACCACCTCCGGAGAAGAGAAAAACCGTTGGAGAAAATGAAAATGTGCATCGTTGGTTGATACTATTGTAATGACACTTTTCAAGGAAATTTCGGATGAAATCGCAATGGAAATTGTAAATGATGGAAAATTGAAACATTTGCAAAGCATAATTAGCCCAATTTTTAGATTCACAAAAAGGAAGAGATAAGAAGTAAAGGTGTAAAAGAAGTGAGGGAGGATGAACATGTGAAAAAGACCAGTGAGAAAAGTCTCAGTGATCAGGGAAAAAAATCAGGTGAGAAAGAAACCAGCGAGAAAGAGGAGACAGACAAAAAAGAGGCGGATGAGGAAAAGAGAAGTGAAAATGAAAGGAAGAAAAGTGAGAAATCGAACTCACCGGTATCAGTTTAATCTTTTAAACATTTCCGAAAATGCTGGCCAAATTTAAATATTCTTTGGACAGACAAAAAATAGAACAGTGCTTAAGGCATGCTGAAAAGAAAAAATTAAATTATGCCGAGGGATGAAATACTTTACTGGTCTGAAGAACTTTCCAAGTATGTTCAGGAAGATAACATTTGATGAAGTAGAATAAAACGGTTAATTTATTTTCTAGAAGAAGAAATTATTGATAAAGGCGCCTACGGCAGTTAAAAAAGCTGATGCTGGAGATCCGCAGTATCAGGTTTGGTGAAATGAACTTTCCAGTAGTTCATTTAGAAAAAAGACTTGAAAAAAATTTTTTTTGCTTAAAAAAAGCGAAATAATGAAGAAGGATATATACTAGCGTTTTATATAATCAATATTAACATGCAGACACTTGCTGGCTTAAATGATGAGGATTTGTTTGGCAAGGAAAATGAGCGAAAACCGAAAAAGAAGTTAGTTATAAAGGCACCAACCGGATTTAAAAAGGCTAAAGCTGAAGATCCACAGTACCAGGTAACTATAATTCGATTAACTTCTAATATAATACCACTACTTCCGAGCCATAAAAAGAATACGGTACCTTTCAAATTACAAATAACGATTATTTAAATGAGTTCGAAGAAACTAATACAGTAATCATTTGCTTTGAGTACAATTCCAGGTAGTTATGCATACTGAATTACCTATACTAACAGTTTTCAATTTGTCTTGAACAGACCGCCCTCACATATCAATCGTTTGATTTAAATTCACGGAAAAAATTTTGTTATCAACTGGAAACAGTCTACCAGAGAGTGGTTCTCCTTTAGCTTTCAATTCTCTACCAGAGAGTGGTTTTCCTTTAGCTCACAATTCTCTATCCTAATTTTCAAAAGAATAAAAGAAATTCTGCTGGATAAAAGTGTCATAAAAGTGATTCTCGAGATCGTTGGAAATACTTTCTTGGTTTAAAGTAGCACAAGAGTTGGAGAGTGGAATAGTTGAGCAGGATAGAGATGTATCGTTTTGGAATGATATTCGAACTATATGATTCTTACATAATCAGCTCTACTCATGTAATAGACAGTAAACAATTGACATTATACATCTCTGCGAAGGATTCGTAATATGATCAGGGACAGTTCGTAGGTACCTAGACGGAGGTCAACCTGAGCATACCGATGTATTCCTAGACATCAGATGATAATGTTAGGACCACAGACACTGCGGATAACTTAGTCACAAACGACGCTTTGTCTGTCACCGCAAACAGCCTTGAAGAGCATCAAAAATTAATTACGACCCGTTGAAGATGGCCGAAATGCAAATTATTCTCCCAATGTGATTTTTGATTAAATTAATGGTATTAAATGGTTGCTTCGGTTCCTTCAGTGAGAAATTGGCAGTGCTTAAGTATTCCTGTCTTTAAACTGGAAATTATAGGCTTTCTTATATAGTAACCTCTCGGCAAGGAATTAATCATAGTTTTCTGGGAGCGGTCAAGCCCTTCATATCAAAAAACTTATGATCCAAAATAAGGGGTTCGATTCATCCAGGCAAAAATGATTGTAAAAAAAAATATTTGAAAAAGAAAGTATGGATATGGAAGGAAACGAAATTTTCTTCAAGAGTTATCGCCTAGCTGACTGTCTATAGTTATATCCTTTATCATGCACAGTTATTGATTTCCTGGAAAACTCGATGTTTTTTTTTAACTAAACGATCATTTATCCATTAATTGGCTCTCATCCGATTAATGTTTGGCAATGTAAAACAACAAAAAATTGTAAGTTTTAATATAAAAGCAAAAATTAGCATTTATTTTGCAGACACTTGCCGGCCTGAACGATGACCTATTTGAACCAGAATTCAAAAAATGAAACGGAAAAAAAGTGCCAGAAAAGAAGGAAAAAAAAACACCAATACTTATGCGTCACATACGTTTTAACACTGAAGTACATCAAATCCTCATTTGAGTATTTTTGATTTTTTTTTTAAAACTCTGATAAGACTTAAATGATGCCGAACGATAAAATAGGTCTTCGTGTTTTAAAGTATAAAATGTTAAAGATGTTGTAGGTATGGGTGGTAATGATGAAAAATATTGTTATTACTACTTACTATTACCTAGTATTATATATACTTAATTACTGCAATGACAAATACAAGCATTTATCTGAATACCACCACATTGCTCCCTCATTGTTGCTATTATCTTGAAAGACGACGTGATGGCGTAACGTCCGAACGTGCGCCGAAACGTGGAGAAATTGTTTTACTGTAAATGGTATTTGTCGTGAAATTTTTTTACTGCCAGACAATTTTATTTATAAAGCGCGGAATAATTTGAATAAAGCAAAGTAAGATAATAGCAATAAGAAATTGAAGACGTTGGATGGAGTTGGGACAGTCGATACGGTCGTTTAGAGAATGAATGGGATCATTACTTGGGTTATATATGGAATAATTTGCACCTCTGCCTTACATCATTATCCCTGGTAATTACCAAACAAAGGATTTAAATTTTTGAAACAAAGATTACATTTCACAATCAACAAGGCTTACAATTTCTGTGCTCTCAAGATTTACATTAACCCTTGCAAACAAAGGCTTTATCGCATGTAGAATTTTTGCCAAAAGAAGATTTCGTAATAGCTGACTGACTCCATAGCCTTTTTGTTTTTCACGACAGTATCTAATTTAACATACATATTCAATCGTTGAAAGTTTAAATATTAATGAATGATGAACGTATCTGCAGCAGATTATCTCCAACCAACGTTTAGCATTACTTTCACGTACTCTCCATTATTCCTGGGTGAAAACAAAAACAAAAATACCAAATTTCTTGTCAGAATGAAATACAGGAATGCTGTTGGGAAATATTTCCTCCTTTTTTTTTTGTATTGCAGATCGGAGGGCTGAGGTTTTGTGGTAGCATTGATCGTCGTCTATTTGTGTGCAATTCAAACCTCTGTAATTAAGCCTTTTTTATTAACGCAACAAATATACCGCTACAATGCAAAACCTGCTTGTATTACTACTTGATATAACTCTCAACAAACCCAAGAAAGGAGAGAAATGGGAATCATGCCGATTTGTATGAAATGGTAATTTGGGAATGTGTAGTAAAAGATCTGGGAAGGGGTTGAGAGGGAGAGGCATACGTGAGAAAGGCGAGGATGATGATGAATATAAGGGGGAATACGTGGAGGGAAAGGAGAGAAAGGGGAATCATGCCGATTAATACGAAATGGTAATTTGGGAATGTGATATTTAGTGGGAACGTGTAGTAAAAGACCCGGGAAGGGGTTGAGAGGGAGAGGCATACGCGAGAAAAGCGAGGATGATGATGAATATAAGGGGGAATAAGTGGAAGGGGAGGGGGAAAAAAACAAGGAACCGAGCAGTATTATCGTAATGGAATATAGCATGGATATTGGTAGAACAGAAGGCGGAGCTTGTAGGAGATAAATTGATACTACAATCAGACATTAATAAAAAAAAAACATTTCAGTGATCAAATTTCAAACGTCTAAATTATGACCTACGAGTAAATTTGTATCTAATTTAAGACATGTACGACAAATGATTTATTTGTTTCATTTCCGAAATGTTTTACGTGCATATTTCATTTTTATTTTTTATGAGGTACATTTTATTTAATTGCGAACTACCGACGATCATTTAGTGTTTCATTATTCCAATCCTGACAGTAATCGATTTATTTGGAAATTATTCCATCTTACATTTTTTTTTGACTAAATTGTTTATACTATAAATTTCTATGATAACATGCGAACTTCGTTTCTTCTGCATCACCTTCTTTTAGTTTTGTCGGTAAATTTGCCGACAGATGCAATTATAAACAAAAAATAAATAAATAAATGATTACTGATTTTGAAATTTTAAAAAAATTTCATATTTGAATGAACCCTTCGTTCTTCCTCATTATTTCGAAGTTTACAAAATAAAATTTCTAACTAGAAATTTGAAAATTTTGAAATTTAATTCTTATTTGAAAAGAGGAAAAAATCAACCATTTCAGAAGGATTTAATTTTTATATGAAATGAAGGGAAATTAAAGCATATTGAACATATATCATTCAGATTCTGACGATATTGATTGATCATTTTTGATTTTCTCTAAATTATCCTCTTCTGTCGGTGCAACAGTTTCCTCTTGAACATGTGGTATTGTTTTATCACCGTTTTCGGTATGGAAAATTTTCTTTCCAGCTGCAAAATCATTTAACAAAAATTCAAAAACCCATAGAAAAAAAAAGTTGAATTTTAGAAATTAAAAAAAAAAGACTTGAAATGGTTTTTGTTTCAACCTAACAATTCTATTTATGCAAAATTTTTCATATAAAATTGAAATTGCAAAAAAAAAAGCTTGAATAATTCTTTCAACCTGATCATTACATTTATGACAAATTTTTTGTTAATTTGAAATTGAGATTTAAAATAAATAAATAAAAAAAAAACGAAGAAAACCTCGTTTTCCTGATGCTTTCTGAGAGCATTCAATTAATTCATCACCAGTAACATTGGTACCACTACTGGTACCAGTTGACCCCGACGAAAATTTCTTCTTGCGTATGCATTTGTCAATTTTCGCTTCATGCGGCATTAAAGTCATTGAGGCGCGGAAGAAGTAAAACACTGGATAATACAGCAAATTGTAACAACTGGACGAATAGAGATCAGCAAATCGTTCCACCTAAATAAAATGAAAAAAATTTTTTCAAAACTTTGAGCGCTACTTTTTTCAATTAATTCAAGCTTCATTTATTAAAATTTAACTTAAAAAAAATTACAACTTTTTCCAATTAAAATTTCATTAATTAAATTTAAAATTGAATTTTGCAAAAAAAAAACCACCTGTGATGCAAAAAATGTCGTACGTGGTCCACTTCGAAATAACGAACCCATTTTGCTATAATATTTATCCATCTCTTGTGTTTTTTCCTTTAAAACATCATTTTGTCAAGTATTTAATTAAAATTTTAAAAATAATAAAAAAAAAACTTTGAAATGTAAGAGAATTTTGGGGGTTAATTTAATGGTTCATTCTATCTTACCCGAATTTGTGTATTACCATTTTGAATAATTTCCTGGGCAGGTAGGATGTTTATCTGATTGTACATCACTTCAACTTCTTTCGTTAATTCAACCACTTTCTCGAATAAATCATGCTGTTGTGACCAAATTGTTATTTCTTTTACTAATTCAGGTATTACAAGGAATGTACGCCAACCTATTATTCAGGTAAAAGTTTAATTTAATTTTAGAGTAATTTCAAAATTTTTAAAATGCAAAACTAATTACTAAAATTTTAATTTTCGCCAATTAAGCAGATTGATTGGTGGATAATTTTATTAATTGTAATCGTGAAAAAGAAATTTTAAAAAGAAGAAAACAAAATGGTATGTGAAAAGCAGATAAATAACAATTAATAATTGGGTAAAAATTTTCAATTTGTAGAAAGTTGGAAAAAACCCAAGAAATCCTGAAAATTCTAAAAATCCTGAAAATTTTTTGAAACCTTTTGTTTTCTTTGATTTCAGGACATCACCAAAGATATGATCACCAATATATAGCACTTCTTTATCGCGTACATTGAATAACCGACGAAAATCATCAGAGTTACCTAAAAAAAAAAAAGGAAAGAGCGTGTCCTTCTGTATTTCCGAATCCGTCTTTCCGGAAGTTAGCTAGCAATATAAGGTTGGATAAATCAGGAAGGAAACATTTCAGTTTCATCAAATAGCTAAAATATAATAATAAACTATCTTTTTATTGTTTAAACTTGATGAATATAAATTTAAAATGCAATTTTTGACCTTTATTATGGATAAACTTTGCAAAATGCCCTAAATAAAAATTTGTGTAAAATCATTTCAAAATGAATTTCGCTCTCTCTTTTTGCACGTATACAATCAAAATTATAGCCAGCAAAAAAAAAAAATGCGGTGGATTTTTTTTATTCTCTGCAAATAAATTAAATTAAATTTCGTGTTTTTTTTTGTTTTTTGTTTTCAAAATGGTAAACATACCACCGGCATAAACATCACCCTTCTTCAGTGTTCCTTGATGTACACCAATTTTAGGCGCTCCTGTTACCGTATCAATTTGCCGGAAAACTGTTCCTTTCATAAACCAAAGTGGTTTTTTTGCGTCAACAATTGAAACATCAAAGTATGATCGCCAATCAGGTCCAATTAGATAACTTAGTAAGCCCTGCATATTACTAATTAAACCAAGCAAATGATCATTGAGAGGAAGGAATGAAATACAACGAGAAAGTGTTGAAAAATTCCCCGTATGATCAGTGTTATTCGTCGTGAAAATTCCACGTATCATTTGGTGATATTTGTCGTGAAATTTCACGTTGTCATCAGTGATATTCCTCGTAAATAAGCACTTATTATTGATGTTAATCATTCATAAAATTCCACGTATCATTTCGCATAATTCTCATGGAAGGTAAATTAATTTTCCACTTATCATTCATGCTATTTCACATTGAAAGAAAAATTATGACACAAACATTTGTATAACTATAATTGCTGTTAGTTAAAAGAAATGTTCGTCCTCCATGAGCGCTAATTAATTGTAAAAGCGGCTTGATCCGTTCATCTTTGATGATATATTTATCCAAATTTTGCAAAACATCCGCTTTCAATGAACTCTTAAAATCATTAAACCATTATTATGACGTCATATGCAAAGGTTGGTAAAATTTGAAGAACAAAAAAAAAAAATTTGTTTTGCAATATTTGTTATTTTAAATTAAAAGTTTGATTTTTGTAAACATTTTTAAATTATCAAAACTTTGCAAAAAAAAAAAACTCAAAAGAATTCCATTAATTCGAAAATTTTATTAATTAAAAAAAAAAGCTTTAAAGAAAGTGAGTTCATACATCATCATGAGCATGATTGACAGCATTTAAAACATCTTCAGCCAATGATTTATACGATATTACCGTATCACCATTTCGAACACCTGTTCCATCACTTATCCTAGAAATCATATTATTCTCTGACCTTCAAAACTTCAAATATCACTTTTAAAATTAACTTTAATAACGATAAACTAATTTTTCTCATACATTTAACTTTACCAATAATTTGAGAATAAATTTTTTTGTTTTTATTTAGCAAATTAAAAATTGACATTTATGTAACTCAAATTTGAAAAAAAAAAATCAATAACGAATGACTTATTTCATTTATACTAAAAAAATTCCAAGCATCATTTCCGGTATTAAAAAAATTTTTTTTGTTTTTGAACATTTCCGAAATTGGAATTTTTTTTTTTTCACTACTTTTAAACCAGTGGTTCTGTCGTGAAAAATAAAATTTTTACGAAAACCAAAAAAAAAAATATATTCAAGATATCTGTTTACCAATTAATTAAACAGCTTCATGTGTAAGTGATTTGATCTTTGATCTAATCTAATCCTTTAAAATGTTTATCTACTGTTGCTGGATAAGTAGTAGTACCAGGTGTTGAGTAACGCTGTTATCCAATCTCACACAAAGCCCTGGTTACATCTTGTAAAGACAAAGATGTAACAAAGGAGAGTAACATCCTGATCACATCTTACAAATTAACCACATCTCCTTCCACACCCATTTCTTTTACTATAAATCACTATCTACAATTGTAATCAATCAGTGTGAACTAAGAACAATCGACGGCAGCTACCACAAACCACTACGAATCACTCACTCCCTCATCCTTTTTGGATTTGATCTGTTGATCCTCATATTCCTATTGTTCGCCCCAGCTGTTTCTGGCATTAAATAAATTCCTACTGATATTCTGTATTGATACTTTATCAATAAAGACTTCTATATCCCTTCAATACATTCATCCAGAAAACAGCTCTTCTGGAACACGAGAAGATGACAAATCCCTTCTCAATCAATCAATAAGAATCATCCGAATATATTTGTCACGGGAAAGAAAAAATTCGCGACAGATGTGAAATATTTGAAATTATGGCAATATGTTTTCAAGCTTTTAGTAAATTCAACAAATAATAAAAATTAAGAAATCTAAAAATTATAACAGAATAATTTTGTTCTCCGCGATTAAAACTAACCAATTACTGACGTGGAAGGACAGGACTACAAATGAATGGTTACAGGAAACCAGAGGCGGTGGGTGAGCATCTGATTATTCTCATTTTATTAAAACAACACAGCAACTGATAGATATTACAATGCCTGTTATCACAGATCACCCCTACTGGAATATTTCCAAAGATCTGAGATCTGTCATTAAAAAAAAGAAAAGCGGTTCTATTGATCCAGATAATGATTTTGCCATATGAAGTACGAGATTACTGAGAAGGCAGAAAATATATACATATACAAAAGAGCTGCTTGCAACAGATACACATAGACAAGGAGAAGAAGCAATAGCTTAGACTGTGGTTCGAAAAAATTTTTAATTAATTTCAAATAACTTTACAGGTCTAACTTGTTTTAATTGAATGATGAGTACCGATGTGAAATATTTTCATCTCAATGTGCTTAGCGTCGTATATTGTGTTCATGGTAGCGAAGAATTTTAACTTGAATAAAAGTCTTTGAAATATATTTTTAAACTGGAATATTGTTTGTGGAATAACCTTCGAATAGAATAATTGAGTATTTTAGGGAGATGAATATTTGTGAAATGAAACATTCAATTTGGTTTAAAATTTAAATTTCACACTGGTCAGTAAATCATCAAATTGTAATATGGGAAGTGAAGGTGGATAGAAATTAATTAAGCTCAGTGTTAAATATGTATGTATCAATTCATTTGATGTCACGGGTAATTTAAAAAAATTTAGGCAAAATTTTTTTGTACCTAAACATATATGTATGTACCTTTTTTGCATGCATTGTATTTCCTTCATCCATCCTGTCAAATTCTGTTGCGAATTTATCCCATTTTCCGCCTGATTTTAGTCCTTCACCAATGGTACTACAATCACTAACAACTGTAATTTTCATTGAATGTTGATCTTTGATCGTTGAAATTTTCACCATTTTTTTTTCGTCTTTTCACTGCAATGAATAATTTTGATGAAAATATTAATTACAGCGAATTCTTATTGAATGTTATTAATAGTATTCTTCCTACAATCATTACAATTCTTTGAATAATTTTTTTTTTTCGAAAAAGAAAAATAAGATTTAAAATAGAAATTTTACAATTAACAAAGAAGCACATTCATTCCATTCATTTCATTCATTCATTCCATTCATTCATTCATTCCATTCATTCATTCATTCATTCATTCATTCATTCCATTCATTTCATTCATTCATTCATTCATTCCATTCATTTCATTCATTCATTCCATTCATTCATTCATTCATTCATTCATTCCATTCATTCATTCCATTCATTCATTCATTCATTCATTCATTCATTCATTCCATTCATTCATTCATTCATTCCATTCATTCATTCATTCATTCCATTCATTCATTCCATTCATTTCATTCATTCCATTCATTTCATTCATTCCATTCATTCCATTCATTCCATTCATTTCATTCATTCATTCCATTCATTTCATTCATTCCATTCATTTCATTCATTCATTCCATTCATTCATTTCATTCATTCCATTCATTCATTCATTCATTCCATTCATTCCATTCATTCATTCATTCATTCCATTTATTCATTCATTCATTCCATTTATTCATTCATTCATTCATTCCATTTATTCATTCATTCATTCATTCCATTCATTTCATTTGATTCATTCGATTCATTCATTCGATTCATTCATTCCATTCATTCATTCATTCCATTCATTCATTCATTCATTCCTTCATTCCTTCCTTCATTCCTTCCTTCATTCCTTCATTCCTTCCTTCA
>JABVXS010000778.1:0-23370 GCA_013365335.1 Madathamugadia hiepei | reverse complement strand
ATTGTGCACGATCTGAATGCGTTTTACATTATGTTTGTTGTAATATGTAATAATAAATATGTTTATAAAGTTTTAATTATTCAAGTTTGAGGTTCTCGCTTGCCTACGCTACACAGAGACAACCTAGCTTTCTACAGAAATTTTCGCTTACGTTCGTTACACTGCGAAAAGGTATCACTGTCTACTGGAAGATAGGCAGATATCACTCATCAGGTATTCGATTATTCAAACCAGAAAAGCCGATTTTCTCCACCTTTCTCAACTTTTCTGTACAAAACCATTGTGGTATCAGACAAAACAAATAAAAATTATTGATGTGAGTCTTGTGCTTTCCGGCTTCATTACTGAATGCACACTAGACGGAATTTAGAGGTAAAATGAACAATGTATTAAATGCTTTTTTAAGTGCCATTTCTTTCATCTTATTTTTTTTTTTGCAATTTCTTCTCCTCCATATGAAGTATTGTGGTTCAGTAGAATAATGGACTAGCTGTTATGAAATAACAGCAAAGCATATTTCCCAAAGAATAAACAAATTGATACATATGGACTTCTTGTTTTGAAATTTTCAACATTTTTGAATTTGGTAGAAGGAAGATTTGATTTGTTCATTTATTTTTTTGACAAAAAAAAAAAAAACAACTTCTATGCAAAAGCAATTCGCCAATTTCTTGCTCGTTTCTGCTCATCTTCTGAATCATCATATTCAAATAATTTTTGGTTTTGTCGATAAAACACTCGCGAATCACGAGCGAATCCGCATCGCACTTCGAATGTTATAGTTGTATTGAGACAATCACCTGAACGCCAAAGGTACCTAAATACATGTGTCTCAAATTAAAAGTGAACATTGTATTTTCAAAAAATATTATTTTACTGAACAAGTACGCTGAAATATTCCACCAGTGATAACAACAACGAAGAAGAACCAACCAATCCTCACGGAACCTTTCGAGCATGTAATTATAGTAAATGTTACAAGCGTGATTCCACGTGGGTACTTTAGCCAGCACAGTTGTATCATCTGATTCTTCGCACATTATCCGACAGTAAATTTTCGTTTCATTTCTTGTCTAGTATATTTTTAAATTCCTTTTAAATTATTTTTTAGCATATCTCTTATGTGTAAAACATTAATTATTGTATGCCGCGGAATTAACTGAGTTTCACCATTTTTAAGAAACTTTTATTTATCATGAAAAACATGTAAAGGAAACTGCTTTACTAGCTTTTAATAAGTACCATCCATCCCTATCTGGTGCTTCCCATGAGGCCTTTTCCAAGTCAATCGCTTATCAAAGTACTTAGCTGAGAAGAATTGCTTTTTTTAATACTCGTATAACTCAAATTAGAAAAGTTGTCCAGCACTTCAGTGCAACATCTTTTATGCTGGAAGCCAGAAACTATTTGCTACATGTTTTCACAAGCTTGCTTTTTTAAAAAATCAAAGAATAAAATAGAATCTTATAAAAATTGCTAACTTCTTCGATTTCCTCATAACATAAAGGATTTTGTTCGGTTCTAGATTCTGGATTATGTAAGGCACAGCGTGACACTCGATGACCTGCTATAGACTCACATTTCAGTTCCCGAGTTGCTGGAATCATACTAATAATTCTTAGTGATCTGCAGTAGGGTCTCCCATTTCAGTCAGCTTACGAGAACAATAAATTCCTTCTTTCAGAAAGTTTTTCAGTTAAGGATTAGTAATTATTGAACAGTTACTAGGCAGTTAGTTCGTAATGAACAAGTGTTTTCGAGGAACAACGTGAAATTATTAAATTCTAATCACCCGTATCATTTTACTTTCCATTCAAAATGAGGCTTTTCAATTAATTTTTTCAGCAAAAGCAATTTTAATGGGGAATCATTTTTGGATATGCAGGAAAAGAAATTTTTGCTAGCACAATAAAACAACGTGTAATGAGAGTAGGAAGATATTTAGGGATACGCAAGTTATCTATCTTCGATGACTGATTATGCAAACACTGATTATGACTGCAAACTTACTCCAATAGTACGTTTTTTTTGGCACAGCCTCAGAAATGCCAGAAATTGCGGCACCTATAATAAGTGCCAGTTGAAGAGTGATGTCCATATAAAGTCACTGCTTTGAAGAGGAACAAATTTGGAATGCAGTAAGTGCAGAATACTACAATGGCAAATGCTGCTCTGAATACATGCGAATTTTCAGAGCCGTTTTACGACTATCCTAACGGAATATTACCCGTTTCTGTCCAGTATCAGTAGTTGTTTCTATTGCTGATGATAGGAATCAATCTACTGTTGATTAACAAAGTGAAGAGAGCAACAAAGAGTTAAAAGGTGGTTGGAGTAGAATACCGGTATCACAATGGATCGCCACACCAGTCCTCCATCAGATTTGTAAACAACTATTCATTTGAAAAAAAACCAAAGGCTAATCATCTTCGCTGATGATTGAAACTGTTGTCCTGCTGATTCCTTCAAAACAGGTTATCCCCTTTTATCGCTATCACTATTCCTTAAAACTCTCATTTAAGCTTAAATTCAGCATCGAATGCATGAAACATCCGTACTGTAGTAGAAAAGACACGTCTGCTGTGAATAATCATGACAATTGATATTCTGTCAGTATTCTATCAAAGCTCATTTACAGCATTTTTTTTTTGATGCCTTAAAAAAAGCACTTAAAATAAGATAAGAAAGAACAAAGGATATTTTACTTTCCCAAATCCACTTGGTAATACAAGGAATACGGAAGCCTAATGAGAATAAATCGTGAAGCTCAATTTGCTAGGTTCAAATATGCTTAGCTTCCACTCGTCGTTACCTTCAAGAGTTGGAAGAAAAAATAGGTGAGATGCTGTTGAAACTGTTGTAGCTGAGGGCATTTTTTGCGGTGTGTTTTATTTATCTGATGAATTTTAATAACTTTAACAACCCATCACAATGATTATTTGATGGAAGCTACAGGGAGTGATGATCGAAACTGCTCACTAGTCGAACCAGTATTTTTCGCATTTCTGAAAAACATTTTACGGGAGAAGAATGGTAAATGAGAAGGATACAGTAGGAAATGCCAAGCCAATTAAAAGTGTAAAAAAGAAGTTTAAAAGTTATGACGTTCGATTTCATGTGGGAAAACATTTCTAAGACATAACAGTCATGGCCATCTGCAGTACTGACTTCTAAAACTTCTAAAATGAGGAAATTCAAATTACTTAAGAATTTATAATACGCTTTGGTAATATCAATGGAATCTAATCCAAAAATGAATTCCAAGCGACAGCATGAGGAAATACTTGGAGGAAGTAGAATATATATTTTTTTATCTACCACCGTGGTTTGAGGACAGTTTTGAGAGTTTGATGAGTCAATAAGAATGCAACGTTATACGATTATTTTCCTACTCAATATCATCCACAAATTGGTAAAAAAAAAAAAAAACTGTTTAAACATCGGTGCCACCTACCACTGGACATTGTCAATAAAAATCGATTCATACTGTCCCTATTTGTGGGTCATCGGTAAATCCCTGATTGAATTCCATTATGTGGGAGTGTCCTCGTCCTCTTGTCCATTCACAGCCACCATGCTTCCTCCCTTACTTCTCCAGTAATTCTGCTTTTCGTGCTGCACCCGCTGCGACCACTTTGCTACAACATCAACAGCAGAACAATCATTATCTGACATCTCTTTTTTTCCTTTCTTTTCTATTTTTTTTGTTCACTAATTATATGTCGTATGTTGATTTTTATAGGAGCACTTGTCTGTACCGGTCACTACCAAAAAGTGACCATTGAACAGGTCAGACTACGGATCATCACAGCCATGCAGCTGGAGGAAGCGGCACGAGCGGGATCGCCATTACACTGTGATGATACATAGAATGGTTGAATATTCATCAGAACTTGACAAACGAACTCATATGAAATTTACCTCCGACCGAAATCAATCGGTGAGATCAGAGAATATGGGTATTATTTCCTTGTCGGGCTATGACTTACGCTTCCGCTTGCATTATTTTATGTAACTGCATTCGATTGCTGTAACTTACCTCCTTTTCTCCATACCATCACACCTGTATTGCCAGGAACAGGAGAGAATTACTAGAAGTAATGCTTATTATGAAGAGCGTTTTTGAAATGATAGAGGTCACACACCCATTAAATTTTCGTCGATTTAAGTATTCCACGCTGAGTAGTAGTAGTAGTAAGTCTATCATCTGGAACATCCATGATGATTGCTCACTCTGAGTTCAGTTTAATGTAAACTTCCTTCTATAGCAGCTAATGTTTGCATTTGTGTTAACTGAGGACATAATGCACTAGTAGCTGTGAGAATTGCATGTTGTTGCTGAATACAACTTTAATGAGAGGTTTATTGAGGAACATGTAGACTTTATTACCTGTATCAGAACACCTGCATATCATATTCAACACTATACTATGTGCCGAATTTCATCACATGAGAGAAATTAGATAAATCAATGATTGTCCAGTTTTCGATCAAACAACACCTTTTTGGAAAATTGAGCAGAATGAGAAAAAAATTGATTTGTTAAGTGATAGAAATGATTTAATTACATAAACTACTGGTCAGAAAAGGAATAGTTTGTGTTACAGCTTAGAGCTGGATAAATTTTTATCGCTGAAATGGTTGTTTTCTTACTACGAAAAAATGCTTCAAATTTCCCAAACTTAACCCATCTGTATTTTCTTCCCGATTCCTCCTGTAGCCTAGCAAAAAAAGAACTGCCATTGCTATCAGCCAAATTTCAGAAATGGTAATGAAAATCGTTGCATTATTTGTGTGCGCATAGATTATGATTGAACCACCGCTAATTTGTAATCACGTTAACAAATTTACAACATTCCCCAAACCTCATTAAAAAAAAAAAAAAAAAAAAAAACAATTCCCTTCCGTCTCTTTATTAGTGCAGAAGGCAAATTCTCGAAAACCTGAGGTAAATTAAGTTATCCTGATGACGTCTGATTTATTTGTGAAATGCTTCAGTATCGCCACCGATAAGTAGCAGAACATGGATAATTACCGCTAATTGCAATAGTCGTTTAACATGGTTGAACAAATAGTTTGTCTAATTGAAAAATTCCTAGTTTATCTGTATCACAGATTGCTCATGCATGTTTTGCTTCTTATTGCAGAAGTCTAGAATGATCAGTTTCTTCTTCCATCACATTATTCATCGTACTATTGACCTCATCATGCCACTGATTACATAAAAGCTCAGAAAGCGATAATTGCAGCAGACTCTACTTATTCGTAAAAAATCAGTGCTGTGATGAATACGATAAAAAAAAGAAGGAATTAAAAAAGAAAAAAAAAAAACAATTGGAATGAGTTACCAACGTGTGTTTTTTTTGTTCCAAGCTGAGCTCAAATGTAAATGACGGAAATGGTAGTGATTAGTACAAGATGTAATACGGTGAATCCTTTCTGTTTCATGCAAGACGAATGAATGACAGATTAAATTGAACATTGATTGAGTTGTAGATATACATATTCAGAGATTACAGAAGTTTCTTTCAAGACCACGCTTTAAGTGCAGAGCACGGGAAAAGACCTTGCAACTTCTTGTATACAAGGAATCATGACGACAAGTATTCTAGATGCATTAAATAAGTCAAGAAAGATTTCAGACAACCAGATGACCTTTAAAGTGCAATTAGTGGCTAGGTTGGCTTTGAAAGTTCCTTATTTAAGTCACTATATTAGTAGTGACAACGATGTTTACTGCATAGAACAATAACTGGTAAAGATCATACATTGTTTCATAAATCTATTCATTTCATTACATAGCATGAACCTACGGTTTAATGGCATAGTTCAGCGCCAGACTGATTTTGCTGGTTGTCGTTATTCCGTTCCGTGAAGAAGATTGCTAGACAAATTCCCATTAAACAAAATGATTTGCTAAAATTACAAAAATTTTTATTTCAATATTGAAATGAGCATAGTCATTTTGTAAATTCGCCGTAAAATTTCATTTTCAGGACAACATGAGGAAAAGGCGAAAGCGCTTGAATGCGTATTGCATATGGATTTTGGTGATAGCGGTGACAGCTATTTTGTATTTATCAATATTAACTGAAGGCTCGTTTGCCGCTTAATTTTTTTATTAGTTTAGTATAAAATGCATTTAATTGAAAGATCGAAAAACAATTCGTTTGAAATAGAGTTATTATAGTATCAAATCATTTATATGTAGTCAAAAGGAACAGAAATTTACTCGAACAATTTGTTACTTCATCAGATGGGAAGAGGAAAAGTGGAAACAAGGATTGCCAGGTTCCATTTTTATATATTCCAGTTATTTTGTTTAAAAAAAAAGCTAATCTCAAGCATTTTAAAAGGTTAATGATTAATTTAGGTGTTAAATTTGGCAATGGTAGTTTGTGGAGGCTCTCAGCTGAACTATCCTTTATCAACACTTATCAAAAGTATCCTTCGTTATCGTCAACAGGCCATCATTTTTCATTTACTTGCTGATGATGTCACCATGAGAATAATACCGTTGTTGTTTGATACATGGCGATTGCCAGCCGGTGGCTTCTTGTATTTGTTTGCTATCAAAGTTCATTCACAAGCTGTATTTCATTTTTTCATTGAATGCCTACAAATTTAGATCGAACATGTTTTTTTTTAGCTTAAATATATTTCACAAGTTTTCATTGCCGAACATTTCATTTAACTTCTGTAACTTACATAATCAGTATATTGCAGTTAAAGTGGTATTTTATAATGCCTCAAAGTATTTGGATCGCTTCTCATGGATTCCAAATCGACACTATTCAGGCAGATACGGCTTTCTGAAGCTAGTTTTCAACGATATTTTACCCGCTAGTGTAGATAAGGTATCGTTCAAATGTAGCAGTATAGCTTATGAGAAGGCGTGGTTGTTAATTTCATTGTTAAATTGGGAAAAAATGATGCATTTTGAGGTCAAACCTTCAAAACTGCAGGTGTGAAAATGATGATGAGAATGACTTGTTGTATCGCAACGTGACAGAATTCTTCCTTTCAAAATACTGATGCAAGACAAAAAAAAAAAAAAACCGTTTACTGGCCGGTCAAGATCTGACAAAGTTTTATAACATTTGTTGGAGTATTAATCGAAGAATTTGTTGGCTGCTAAATTTTGAAGATCACCATGGTGTCATCATTTGATTTGCTCTGAATAATGGAGTAAATTTTCTCCTTGGAAAAAAAAATTCTACGTTCTCTAGGTAATCGCACTTGATACGGATGCATTGATTATGGATGACATTGCACAGCTATGGTCCTTTTTTTCAAATATGACGAATTCGCAAGCTATAGGCTTAGTTGAAAATTTGTCTGACTGGTACTTATTCAATAAAAGTACAAATCGAAGGACTGTTTGGCCAGCATGGGTATGTTTTAAAAACAATGGGCAACAAACGTAGAAATTTTTCACTGATAAAGCTCCGGAAATATTCTTAAAACTTTTTTCGATCAAAATTAGATTGCAGGGACGTGGTTTTAATAGTGGTGTGATGTTGCTCGACTTGGGAAAATTAAGGAACATAAGATGGTCAAATATTTGGAAAGAAACTGTTTTAAAAAATATCAATGAATATGGTCCAGTTGAACTAGCTGACCAGGCAAGAATAACTTTTAGCTATACTGCATTGCTTTCTGATTTTGCTTTAATATTCCTGACATCAAATAAGTGTACCCTGGTTGTTCCCATAATTACTCACAACGTCATTTCTTTTTAGTAAAACAGGTTATCTTCAAATGTCGCATTTTCATAAGTACAGGTTTGCCCTGAGCTTCCTCTTTTGAACTGCATATTTCCATTAGTGAATAAATCATTGTTTTTCTTGACCAGCTTAGGTACCTTTTTTCCATGCCAATCCAATCGTTGCCTCTTTAGAATGGACCCGAACTTAGTCCAACGAATTACTTTCCCAACCATTGACATCTTTACTTCAAGACATAGTTTACGAAGACAGATTTCTGAAGTTCATTTGTTTTATTAAGGATGTGATCAATGCTGTTATAAATGATAATAAGTGGATTCTACAAAAACTTCCTTGCGAATGGAACTTTCAGTTGGGATTCCAGTCAGAGCAAAGCTTATGCCCTGTTGAAATTTCTCATTTAAAGGTAATTTCACCGTTATTCATTATTCCATTTAACCTTAAATATTAATTTCAAAAACCATTTCATTTCCAGTTGGTTCACTGGAACTCACCCTTAAAAACACGAACAGTGAATCGTTATGCGGTACTCCTCCGTCAATATTACGACAATGTGAGGGATATGGATGGCAATATGTTTCGTTCTAATATAATTCATTGCCATTATGATTTCGTTGGTTTTCCGCTTCAATTTCTTTTTTCCTGAAAAATTAGGATTATACATGCTGAAACACAGACCAAGCAATACAGTTGTATCTGATGTGTGAATCCACTCTTTTCTTTTTTCTAGAAACATAGAATTTTTCGTCAAACACAAAAGTATCGCCCCACAAAAGACTGCACTCAATAGTTTAACACGTTCGTTTGACATTGAAGCCAATACTGGTTATTTAATATTTAAACATTGAAGTACTGGTTATTTAATATTTAAACATTGAAGTACTGGTTATTTAATATTTAAACATTGAAGTACTGGTTATTTAATATTTAAACATTGAAGTACTGGTTATTTAATATTTAAATTGATAGAATTTTAACACTCAGGTGCAGGAGCACTCAACGCTTGATAAAGCATCTGATTATGAAGACAATGATGATGGATGTAATGAGATATGGCGTACTCGATGGATTACTTATCGAACGTTGTTGTATTTACTTCCTTATGATTTCCTAGTAGGTTTCTATAGGTGCAAAAACTTATTCAGCAAACAATTATTCAAATAATTTACATCATACTATCAGTTGATTTTTGATCGGTCAAAACGAGAAGTTAGTTGAATATTGTACAGTTATTTTAACTGTATGAATGCAATTTGTTGACTTCAATTATGGTACTGAAAATGATCATGAATTTCTTGAATCATTTTGAAAATTGAATTCAGATACCCAGTGCTATACAGAATTATCTTAGGCATAAACAGACGACGTCAGTACCTTGTCGAACACTGTGGTAAAAGAAAAAAAAAATAAAAAATGCTGAAATATTCAGGTTGCTCCGATGAAAGTTGTTTTGGTAACGCAATTCAGCGTAGACCGTTTGATGCATTTTAACACGTTGCTGCATTACTGGAATGGACCTGTATCAGTTGCTGTTTACGTCACCGATTCTGAGCTTTCTTTGTTGCTTCAATTTCTCGACAATATTATCGTCAATCGAACCAACGTGGCATTACATGCTATTTACAAAGAAGGCGTTAGTTTCAATTCAATATCTTTCTCTATCAATTTCATTTTTTTCATATTTATTCCACATTTTTCTTTTTTATTTCATTTACAGGCATATTACCCCATAAATTATCTTCGAAATATTGCATTAAATTACAGCAACGATGCGTCATTTGTCTTTTTGACCGATGTTGATTTTATTCCAATACCAGGTCATTTTTTTATGAAATAATTAATTTTTTATATTGCTTTTAGTTCTGTACTTTGCAATGTCTATTGAAATCTTAACCATTTCTGTTCCACTCCATTCTGTGGATGATATTTTTAAGTTAGTATTTTGGCTGAAAAAATTCCCTTTATCTGATATTTTAATTCCCATTTTTACTAATGCTGAGTATCATGTAAGTTGCAATCTTGCTACTTCAACGACGTTTTCAACGATCTTACCATTTTGAAATCTTCCCAAAGCTTTTTTTCTAGAAGTTTGTGTTGCACACTATTTAAGGACTGTACATGATGTTATGTAAACGGTTGGTAATGACCGACTCAACAACTTACAAAAAAGCATTTGTTGTACCAGCCTTTGAGTACACGAGTAATCGAGTACCTCCGGTTCCTCCTACCAAGAATGAACTGTTGGTAGAACTCGATACTCGACGTGTGCAGATTTTTCGACGAAATGCATGGATTCGAGGTCATGCTGCTACTAATTATGATCGTTGGAGGCATGCTAACCAGGAATACCCGGTATCTCAGTAGAAATTGATTGAAAGCTCTGTCTTTTAATTTGCTTTTGCGAGAAAGTTTGCAAATCTTTTTAGATTTCATGGGAGGCTGATTATGAACCATATGTTGTGGTGGGAAGAAATGGATTGCCACCTTATGACCAACGATTCGCTGGTTTTGGTTGGAACAAGGTGTCCCACGTGATGTCACTCAATGCTGCCGGGTGCGTTGTCTTTGACAAGTATTTTTCAATAATTTTCCAACATTCCCAAATGTCTTCACTTTATTCAAGTGTGCTTAACCATGCAATTCAGTTACGAATTTACTGTGTTACCGAACGCGTTCGTAGTTCATCAACCACATCTTCCATCCTTCGATATGGTTCGCTATCGTTCTTTGGCGACATATCGTAAATGCTTAAAAGCTTTAAAAGGTGAATTTGTACGCGATTTAATTCGTGAGCATGGAAAGAATCGGAAATCCAATTTTCCCGGATATGCACTCAACAGCGATTCTGTTTCCAAGACTACTTGATATCAATGAATTGAATTTCTGTTGTTTTCTCGCCATCTGCCACTTAATACTTTCTAATGTTTACTAGTTACTCATGCTTGATGTTTTTCACTCACATCAGTTAAGCACGCTCTGTTTTAATTTCTCAGTTGTGTAAAACCTCTTGCCTTACGACGTTGTATTTTAGATATTCTTTAATGATTAGGTAAAAAGTTCTTTCATAAGCGAATTCACCTTTTGAATAAAAAATTTCACCATCTATCATCGTTCAGTTATTTTTCAGCTGAAAAAAAAGTAAACAAGAACATGGAGGTGGTTTTGGACCCACCTGTGATTCATTTCCTTCTTTCAGATTGCTTCAATTCACCTGAGGTCCATCATTATAAACCTAAAGTTTAGTTGTGCTCAAATTCAACGGTAGCATTATGTTCCAATATATATTTTCCAGATAATCGACTCAATGAAATAAAAAGTGAGCTCTGCTGCAAACTGTATCAATGTGTAGCAATTAATTTGATTCTTTCATCAATGGTCATTTGTTTTGTATTTGATTTTTCATAATTAAAACATATACCTGAAGAGTATGTAAGCCGCCACTCCGGATTCTACCATCAGATTTGATTCCTTCCTTACTCCTCTATTAGACTGAAAGATGTCCAAATTTCAAAGCCTGACAGTTCATATGATTCATCGCATCTGTTAACTTTGATTTTAAGGACTTCTTCATCAAAATACTTGTAAATTATGTATTGGTAAACACATCATCCACACCAATGACTTTCTATTTATAACTTACGACACAACAGAAATCAGTTGTTCAAGGATGAAGTGTTTGACAAATATTTCCGAGAAAATCACTAACCACAACATTTCATTTTCGGGGACTTCTTTCCATTTTCACTATTCTAACTTTCGCTAACGAACCTGAAAAGTTGTGAATAAATGAAATGAATTCACGGCTTTCTGCATCTTTGAACTTCTTCATCCATCGCAGTTCACGTTTAAGCAGAAAACGTTGCTTGTGTTCGCATGGAACTATTTATTTAAATGCAGCGACAATAAGAACACTGCATTTGGAAACTCTGAGAGGCTCTGATGAACAGTAAGACAGTAAATTTCCATCACTAATGAAAGCAAAAAAAAAAAAACCAGGGTGTTCCAAAACCCAATAAATGCATTATTTACAATGCCGCAGGTCAAAGATCATCGATCCAGGGTGTTCCAAATTCAGATGTAAAGTTACAATTTAGTTTGCTATTATATATTCACCAAGTTTTAGCATAAAAGATAAAGGTTTATAAGGGATCGAGATGCACACACAAATATTAGGACGGAATTTTGGAACTGAAGCACTGTCATCTTGAGCAGCAGAGCCAAGTTGATGTCTATTACACTCAACGAAGGCAAAGTTGCTCATGACAAACGTGCTATTTTCCGTGGACGAAAACCACAAGTCAACCAGCTCACAGCTCCCCACATCTTCGAATGACCTTTATTAATCCTGAACTGGTCCACCTGACCGTCGGCTCAACCCTCGCTCATCTGCTATTCAGCACGTCCCACTCACCCACCCGCAAATCAGAACCACAACGCCCCCAGACATCTCTACTATCTTCGTTCTGCTCATATGGACATAAATTACCCGGCTATTCGTGTTCATTGACTTTGACTAGCCCTGACCTTTGACCCCTGGGGTTTTTAATTGGAATAGCCTTCCCAAGCCCAAAACATCCCACCAAAAAAACTTGCTGCTTATATGAATGGATTCCTTATTGTGACAAGAACTTCACAGATTCTTCAAAAACACAAAATAATTCAAACATTCACCCACTTCAGCTTATCTTACTTTTTGGGTATTAAATGGTCGACAAAGTTGAAAGGTTCCAATAAAACAAATTAAACAAGTTTCACAAAGCAATAAAGGAAACCACAATTTATGCGTTCATTTTTCTACAGGTTATCAAGATAATGGTCCTTAAGCTTAAAAGGCGAACTAATAAATATATATACATAAATAAAAAAACCTGACATATCACGCGAACTGATCAATCGATGTAATTAACAGATTTCAATGAACAATGCCAAGCGGTCAGTCAACTTACTTTCGCTATGTAATTTCAGCAATCGATACGTTGCTGAAATGGACAATAGATGAACAGGACTCAATGAACCAAACGAAAGGTCAAATCACATGGAATACCCTGTAGGAGCTTGATGCAATGAGGGCATTGATTTGCTTGCTCGATGGTGGGAAGGGCACAGGCGAGGGATAAAAGCCATATGCCTCATCTCACTGCAGATGACCTTTCTGGGTCAAAATGCATCTAACCCTCTTCTACAGTCTTTGATTATGATTTATGAAAAATTTCAATGGCTATGCTTTGTCCCAGCTTAGCAGTATAGACGCTGACGAAGTTCGAAGAGAGCAAGAAATGCCTTAATGGGGAATAATGAAGATATTGTTTTTTGTTACATGGCACTGATCAGTTGACAAAACCCTCTTAGCCAAATGAATCAGAATTATTCCAAATATGATTTTAATCAATGACAGATTATTTCTCAAACAAGAATATCTGTTTGCAATTTGAAAAAAAAAAAAGGAAAAAAGTGACCGGTAAGAAAAGCGTTTTCTTCATGAATTGTAGCCTAAAAATTTGAACTGAAATAAATTAGGAGACCAGTAGGAAATTTGCTCAAATTTAAAAACTTCAGGATGACGAATCTCGAATAGTAAGTCTTGGTAATTCTCGAATACTCTGTACCCAAATCTGCTCTATTTCCAGCCAAGATGTGGTGCATTAGTGGCATCGTTGGCATGCAACGATAAGATCACGCAAATACGTTGTTCGCAATTGTTTGTGAATTTTGTCCCAATATATATATATATATATATATATATATATATATATATTGGGAACACTACGAAAGTGAATAACAAAACAGTGCGCACCGAAGAGGTGTGATTTACTCACCATTTGAGCAGTCATTTCGTTGTCACAGACGACGTCAAATGTGTGCATTGAGAGGATGTTGCTAATCTTATCACCGTAATGATAATTTATACCAAAACCAATTTCTCCACGATCAACTTGCGATTAGTTCATGAATAAAGAATAAAGAGAAAAGAACACAATAAATTTGCAATTGGAGAAGAAAGTAACTTCTGCATGTACCACTCAATAAGTGTTTTGGATAGAAAGTACTGTAACACTCAGTATTGAGTGTAACTTCAGCCAAATTATAAGTTTTTTTTTTTTTTTTTAATGAACTATCAATGTGTTAGCAAAAATTTCGCTGCTCAACGTTGGGTATCGGTCTGAAATCATCGAATTCCATTATTTCTTGAATCGATGGTGGCTTTTTCCACCTTACCACTCAGTGGCAATTTCAACCATTTTAAACAAAGCTTAAACGAACAAATGGATAAGAAAGTATGAAAAATTAAAAGCGAAAATATAAATAGGACCATGAAGCAGGAAGCAGGAGCAATATAGCAAGCAGATTTATCGGACATAGCAATTAAAGAAACATGCACAATAAAACTGATTTCTGGATTACATAGTCTTTCCATTCAAATTAGGTGTAATTAAAGTCCTAATGAGGGTGAAGTTGACATGCAGCAACATTTCTGTTGCTGCATGCTTACTGTTTTTCACTGCAAAACAGCACAGACTAGCTTACAAATGCCAAAAACATAGAAAAACTTGCATTTAGTTGCAAGCTTATCTAAACTTGGGCATCAATGCACAAAAAGACAACGATATAAATGAAGTTGCTATCTCCCCCGTAGACATGAAAACATTTTGCAATACCTTTGTCAACATTTTTAAAGAGGTTATGGAAGATTAAAGGACCATCAAATTTGACGGTACAACTAGGCCGGTGGGAATTGCAACATGGAAACTAGTTCCTGCAAGGATTAAAGGTAGTAAATGAATGTCATTGCTCCGACTCACTCTACTTTTTCTTCTCGCAATTATCACTGGATTGAAAAGTTGAAAAATGCTCGAAACAGAATTTGTTTTCTATCTCAATTTCCTTTCAGTTCACTTTTTGAGGTACTTAAATGGAAGAATCGACAACTGCAGTTAAGCCGTGCAGAACATAATGATGGCGTAGTGCAAACTGAATGACGAATGTTAGGTAAGCAAAGTAAGTTTCTGTGACAAATATGGGAATGGATAGATAATGGTCCTTCCAGAAAACAACAATGGAAACAAAGCAGTCTCTGAGATTTAAGAGAACGAAAGGTAATGAGAATCCTTGCGATTTGAGGTAGCTGAGTCTCAAGAATTATATCCATCTCCCGTTACTTCCACCCTTTCACCTTCCTTGTCCCTTCGCACTTCGGTAGCAGGGCTATGGGATAAGCAGCCATTACTCAGCATGCAAGACGGGGCAGAAGGGGTAAAAAGGCAGTGTTGTTTTATGCATGCACATGTCTGTCTACACGCATCACACTGCATGCCTCCTCGTAATAATTTTTCAATTAATCACTGGAATCGAATGTTATCTGCTCATTGGCTTGCGCTGACATAGGTCGATAGTTGCAAGCGAGGACGTGCAGCATGTAGGAGTAGGCTTTGACAACAAATGGCACTACTGCTGCTTATCAGGAACCATTCAACAAAACTCCTTGGCATTTTGAGCAAACGGGAAAAGAATTGGCCAAACATTAATCTAAGCAATATGTCCACAGATGGCTATATGCTGACAGAGGGAAGAGCAGGGAAATGGAATGGAAAAATTCAAATGTATACTTCATGATTCGACGAGGTTTTTCAGCATATGGCGATCAAAGCTCATCATTCCAGTTCTTTGACCATAGTGATTTTTCAGGAACTAGGTGGGGATGGGAAAGAAATAACTAATCACAGCATTTGTTGAATCAATGGAATAGGTTGGTAAATCAATCGCATAGATTTTCAGAAGTTAACGCCAAATAGTGCCACGAACAATCCATAATGTGAAAATCAAGCTTGAAACCTTTCCTGTCAAGGCATGCTGAATAATGATGTGGCGCTGCCTTTACTTGGATATATGTTCAGATGACAAGTTTGGCGATTTTTTATGGGTGGAACCGGGATTATGGCGCTCTTGTAATGTCGGAAATCAAGAGATTTTCTCGAATATTTTTGTTTGAAGAAATGAGTAAAAAACATTCAGTGTGATTAGATGACGGAGGAGGGTATCGCTTAGATTGCTGTTTGGTCACTGTAATAATCGTTTTATAAATAGATGAGAAACACATTGACGACTTGACCTCTTTTACTCCATGGGAAGCTGTACAGCACTATCAACAGTAGCATACTATTCAGCAAACGGGTGTTTAATCAATCACATCATGCTCATCCATCCTTAGTTTGCAGCGAATATCACCACCATTTATTAACTTGAGTCCAGATTTGATAATATCTAATAGCAAAAAATAAGTGGTTTGACGACAATCGATATGTTCAGTGATTTGCAAGATACAAAGACAATGGTTGAAGGCGCTTTAACCCTTGACCTCTCGCCTTCCCTTCTTCGTTCCAACTTCTCACAAAAAGAACTGTGAAAACGTTTTAGAGGCATAAGTTATACATTTGATATATGGATGTCCAAAGCCTTACGGCTCTGCAATCGAGAATGCAGAACTAGAGCATCACGAAAACTTCAGTTGTAATAGTGATCACGTGACTAAAGCAAATTGGTCATTCATAGGTCATTTACACAGAAACAGTGCCCAGATGTACGATGTAGTAATAACGAACAACTGCTGTTGCAACGATGTACAGTATGCAAACATACATAAATTGTAATTTCCTCTCAAGTTAATTTACCTTTCCATTTGCTCATTATTTATCCAATCACTAACTATATTGAAGCATTTTACAAATATTTGCAGGACAATATCATCTACGGAATATTTGAACGATCTTCATGAATGTATTAATGCCCAAATTTTGAAATTGAAACAATTGAAGCGAAATTGAAATTGAAACAAACAAGAAAAAATTAAATGTAAAAACACAGGGCTTTTTTAATACAAAACTGGAACAGTTGCAGTGAGTGTCTCTCATAGTTCATGATTCTCTTGCAGAAGTTTAATTCTCGAATAGCAACATTATAAGATAGAAAAAATTGTTGCTAACAAACTAAACCAATTGAAATAAAAGCGATTTATGCAAGAATTAATCTAAGGCTCAAAATATTTTGCAAAATTATCTCGTTATTAAATTTTTTAGCTAAGAAGTTGTGATGATATGATATTCTGAAATGAGCACTAAATACTTTGTCAGTGCTATTTTCAACAGATTGTTTCTTAAACATGCTGCTTTGGATGACTTAAAATTACCTACTCACAGCTGCTATCGTGTTCATTTAAACTGACCTTACGAATTTCTATAAAATTCATTTTCCTTTTCCTAAACCGCTAAATAAAGTTTCAGATTCAACAATAAATTTCTCTCAATAGAATGTGAAAGAGACTTTTGAGGATTTGTCAAAGGTGTGAAAGAAACTAACTTATAATATCATAATATGCTCACCAATGATTTACTGAATTACGTATATTTGTTGTTGATAATGTTTTAGGAAATGTTGGAGGCAGTACAACTGGTGAATGAATTAGAAGTGGTGAATTAAGGGTATAACGTGATGACTTCCGACTACTTGCTTGATTGGAATAAACGATGGCGCAAATGGATCCTTTCTGAAGTGTTTCGGCCGGCGAAGAATCTAGCGCCATGATTACTTGAATCTGTCTCACTGCAACATGGTTAGTAATTAGCAACTAGTTTTTTAATAAAAATTACAATATTAATTTTCTTAAATCGGACATTCGAAATATCACAGTCTATGAGCCACTGTTTCAATAAAGTTCTTTTCCAGAAATTTTCTGCACAGTTGAATTTAGCCTACTTTTCAGCATGCTATTTTTTAACTTTTCATAATCTTTTATATTTTTCTCACTACCGCGGGAAACTAACATTGCGCTTCAAGGCCTGGTACAATTTTCATTTTGTCAAGTGCAGTTGGAAAGCGTCGGAAGTAGAGAAATGCATGGCAACAGGCACACATTTGCAGTGGTAGAAAAGATAGTGAAGTAAAGAAGAATGAATACCCTGGAAACATTGGAATAAGCGAAAGAACTTTAAAATCCTCCCCT
Source organism: Madathamugadia hiepei (assembly GCA_013365335.1). Lineage (NCBI taxonomy): Eukaryota > Metazoa > Nematoda > Chromadorea > Rhabditida > Onchocercidae > Madathamugadia > Madathamugadia hiepei. The sequence continues at coordinate 5,649 of JABVXS010000778.1, read as the reverse complement.
CACATCCTAAAATATTAAAGCCTACATAAACCTTCTGAAAGTAAACAATTGAAAAAACAAGTTACCGTATACGAAATTAAATTTAGATGGTTCACCAGCCGCATTTGGTTTCATTCGTGGTGCCAATTCATCGTCAACAACACAAACGAACTGTAAGACACCAACAAGCACGACAAGGCCTAAAACTATTTCCAACTAGCGCTTAGCGCAGATTTGAGGTATGCAGTGAAGCCGACTACTGATTTTGTTGGGAGATGAAGTCTGGTTTTACCTCCGAAAATGTACATTATTGATGCGATAAGTGTTTTTGAGTTGCGTTTTATGTGACCAATGAGACCGAAATAAAACGCCACGTAGCAGGTGGTGACACCGATGATATGCATTGAGGTAGGCAGTACAAGACGTCCTGAAAGTATGAAATGGGATAGATAGATGTGAACGAGTTGGATGAGGTCGGGGTCATGGTGGAGATCGCTAGATGAGCAACGTGTACTGCGTACCTTCAATGGCAAGAGTTGCCGAACTAAATTCTGTTAGATCTTTTCCAGTAAGTATGGGATTCCAATAACATTGATACGCTGCTTCTTCACCTAAAAACAAGCAAAGAAAAGTAGCAGGAAGTAATGGACACAGCATTCCTTTAGCATGATACATGTCCGGTCTTGACTGTTTCAGTTATCATCTTCAAGGAAGCTTGATGGTTCAGGAATTTCTAGCAAGTTCATTGCTAAGAAGGGTTCAAAATTTGTTTTAAAAATAAATGTAAATCTTAATTGACAGACAACTTCCCCTAAATTATATATGAGGCACTGTAGAAGTAACAGAACTGTCACATGTTTTATACAATCTATATGTTAAATGTATAGCAAAACATTCCTGATGGGATATGATGGATTTATGATGGCACTAAGTTACCAATGTCCTAGGAAGGTGACACGAACTTACTAATGTCCTAGGAAGGTGGCTCAAATTTCGATTTTAAAGAACGAAAGAAATGAGATTCTACTTGATAAGTATGATCGAACATCTTCGTTGGCCGTGCCATCTCCTCCTTTATGTTCACGACACATTACAAAGTAGCCTGCATTGTAGAGAAAGGTTGTGTCCTGAAAGAATTGACGCAATAACTATTTACGGCATTATATTTTGAAAGAAGAGTAAGAGGTTCGTAAGATCGAAGATTTGGATTGAAAGAGAAATCAAAGTAAAGTCTTGGGCAGCATGATATTAAACGTGAGTGCAAGATTCAATAAAATAACATCTGTACCATCAAATCTCCATTTTCATTTGTTTTATTGTATGGTCGCGGTTCAGTAACATATACCCATCCATTTGTCGCCAGCGGTATTGATTGTAAAGAGCTAACAAAGAGTCCGAGCAAGGAACTGAAGGTCCATAACAGTGGGTCCGTGCACCGTGCTGAGATCAAAATCTGAACTACAGTATCACCTGCATATTTTAGTTCGATTTGATAAAAACGTTTAACAAGCCGTACCGCGATGACATTTTCACCTTTCAGCAAGGCGAAAAATAATCCCCTTGCTCAATTCTGTTAAATGTTATATGATAGTCGGAAAAGCTAACAAAACTAAGCCTACCTGTGATAGGCGTTCCGAAAGTCTTTGTCCATGAACAATAGGTCGTTGAGGTAAGCCAACCTCGTCCAGAAGTGCATCTCTTCGAGCATGTTTCATATGCCTAAACACTCCGAATTTTCTAATTTATGCCGTAAACGCGCTCAAATGTGTTTCCTTTGCAGTTTTCAGCGTTATTGATATGTTCTGATTGTTCTGACAAAACTCCATAATTATTACATTATAATGAAGAGATGACTCATTAAGCAAAAACTATAATGAAGAGATGACTCATTAAGCAAAAACTCAGTTGCTCATTAGCTAGTGTCTACGAATTTGTTTGGTACGAATATTAATTGTGCAGCAGATTTAACATGAGCATTTACAATATTATTTTAAAAAAGTGTAGTGTTATCAGAATTGAAAACAGTGCAAAAGATTTCATACGAAATTATGGATCTTTTCATAACATTTCAAATCAAACTAAAACTGATTCAGAAAAGTAGAAATAAGTTAAAAGAATAATTTTAGATGAGCTAAGATAAATTAAATGAAAAAACAAAAACAAATTTTCCAAAAGAATCTTTCATTTGTGTACGATTTCAGTGAGTGCTGGAAAATCGAAGGAGAAGAAAGAAGCTTTCTTCCTTCTTTTCCCTTCTTCCCTTTAGCAAAAGTTTTGGTCAAATTATTTTAAACTTCATGCGTATAAAATGGGAAACAGGCTTGCTAATAAAATTCCTAAAACCACATTACTAAATATGCACGTGCAATGAAAATCGTCTTGCTCACCAGATATTCTAGCAACCGTCGATGTAAAAAAAGAAACGGAAAAAAATTAGAAAATGAAATTGCAGTTAGAAGCGAATGTAAACATTAATTGGATCACCAGCCTGTTCCAGGCTCCATCCATCTAATGCCTGGTAAAAGCTTCCATAAGCTTTGTTGACAATGCACCTCGGTACTAATTTCAAAACAACTTCAACAATACATGCGAAGCTTTTACGGAAGAGGAAATCCTCTTCGTTATTTGCAGATCATCAAATCAACCTGCAAATGAATGAAAACTGAACAGGTAGTGAATTGGTGTTAATAATTTGACAAGGAAAGCACAACTTGGTTCACAGCAAGAATGCAAGAAAGGTCACATATAATGACAACTGAAAATAAAAAACCCATAAGAAAAAATATTTATTCACTTGGTTGATCCATGGAGGAATATATTCTACCATGCATCGCAGCCAGCACAAGTGCAGCGTAATAATCAACATTTAGTGTGTAAAACATTTTAGTACGAAATTCGAAACAGAAAGTGAAAGTGCGAAGGATGGTTGCCTTCAAGGATGGGTGTAATTTCCATGAACAGCTATAGCATCATCAGAGGAAAGATATTGCTGCTTTAAATAAATCGTTTGAAAAAGCTTATAAACTCAAGGGCTTAAATGTCCAAAGATATCGCACAACATATATGGCAGTGCTAATATTCGATTCAAGAAAAGGTTGTTATGCTTTTTGAGGATGGACAGGAATCTGCGAGTGTGTTTGTTGCATGTCTCTTCTTTCGTTGGCCTCATCGGCACACTTTGCTATTGAAAAGTCAATTTTCCTGTAAGGCAATTCAATTAAGGAGTGAAGAGACAACACTTGAAAAACCACATATACAGCTGTCGCTAAATAGCGAAGCTAGATCACAAGAGTCATATTGGCGCCGCAATGTCGGAGTTATGATGTGCTCCTGTCAAAATTACCAGGCGCCAAATGTCGACTTTATGGTATACTTTTATCCGCCAACTGGTCAAAAATGATGTGTCGCGATCTGATTGGCCCACGACAACGGATTCATGAGTATATAAACAGAAGATTGTATCCCCCTTCGTTGTTCATTCATTCTTTATTGTTGTTCACTCAATAGCTCGATTGTTCAACCAATTTACGACAGGAATCGACGTTCGCAACCAGCTCTACTTCGACTCTCTTTACTGTGGATTGCCATCACCTTATTACTGTATTCGTATTCCTAACCCGTTTATTGTCTATTATTCTACCCAAATAAATGTTTAATTACCCAAGTGTGTGGAGGCAATAAATTCTGCACGGAAGTCACCCGCAGTACACGTACGCAGAACCGTACCAATACATATTCAAGAGAATCAGAGGAAGAAACTCCACTAGGTGGAATATTCGTCTCTACGAAGAAGTTCAACGGTTCGGTTAGATATTCGTAACACACCTCCAAGGAAAAAGACCTTGGATACAAAACAAAGAACAATATCGTTTTCACACCAGTATCAGAGGCGGCAGGACTCAACGAACTGACCTACAACAAGGAGAGAAGGCGCTGTTGTTCTCACAACAGCTTTCAAGAAATGCCTTTGCACCTCATTAAGTTTGACAGTGCACAATTACCAATTAAATTACCAGATATAAGCTATTTACAGCTTTCTCATCTGTCGTATTTTATATATACCACTGACAATAGTGGAGCATGAAGAATATTGATATGGAAAATTTGAAAGAGCTATAATAACAAAAGTCTGGTTTCTCGATGGACGCTTACGACGTCACGAAAACTTTTTGATTTTGTATCTAACCTGTCTTTTCAGTATTACTTTTTTAAGGATAGCAGTTATATATTCACACAAATGTAGAAAATGCTTTCGTATAATTGCTCAAAAAAATGCCAAAAAAGTTTAAAAATTCGTCAGAATTGAAATTCAAAATTCGTTCATTGTGTTTTTCTATGAGTCAGGTCCACATTTCGCCTGAAAAAAAAAACCAAAGAATACGAATATAGGTGGCACGATTTGCTAGATATCGATTGCATGACCAATAATTTTCAAAATATTAAAACTTCTTTGTTTCTAAATTTCTTTCTAAGAAATAAACAAAATTAAAAGACAAAACCGTGTAAAAAGAAATTTTAGACAATACAAAGACTTTTTTCATTTTTTCTTTACAATTAATGCGCGACATTTTAATAAATAAATGCTTGTGTCCTTTGGAAAATGTTGCTTCCGGTGATTAAACGTTGTGATATTTTGTTTTCTTTGGCAATCTTACTTTTTCGCAAGGGGAAAATTGCTTACAAAAAGCCCTTGCCTAGAGACAAATATTATTTCTTGAGAGCTGAATCATGGGAAAAGTGAATTTGTTAATGCCAATACTACTCTTTGCCACTTCGACTGCCTGGGCACGTAAGTTTTGCTTGGCTAATTACCCTATTTACTGTGTAAAAATTGTAAAATCATGCGGCGAATCCCAAGTGTATCAAAAAGCAACCAAATTTTACATCCCTCCTTGCTCATTGCCTCTTCAAGTCTTTGATTATCTTTTAGGGTCATTTAAGTTTAATAAGTAAGGAATGAAAGGAGAAATTTAACGAATTCTTTTTAGTGTGTCTACAATTCTGTCCTACCTGCTCCATATGCTTGTATTTATGTGCAAAATATAATATATGGTAATTTTCAAATATGTCGAAATGGTCATCAGCATATTAACATGTGACAAATTTTTCATGCTGAAGAAACCACTGCAAAAAGAAGAGAACATCTCAATAAGCATTACCGATTGTCACAGCAAGCGAAATTTCGAGACGTAAAATAACATGAATAAATTGACTGCAATCACCGCAGAGAAACCAGAATAAATGCAGAATGTTATGCGAAGCTTACATGAAAAGTAGGTAGGTAGCTCAGCAGCAAGTGGATGATTTATTCTGCTATAATATAAGTCATAACCGGAATGACTCCGTACAGAAAAGTTGAGAAAGTGGATTGAGAAAGGTGGGGAAAATCTGGTTTTGTCGGCTTTGAATTATCGAACACTTGATGAGTGATATCTGGATACAGACACTGTCTATCTTTCAGTAGATACTGAGATCTTTTAGCAGTGTAACGAACGTAAGCAATATATGTAGATATTGCTATGTAACGTGCGTAAGCGAAAGTTGCTGTAGAAAGCTAGATTGTCTCTGTGTAGCGTAAGCTCAAACTTGAATAATTAAAACTTTATAAACATATTTATTATTACATATTACAACAAACATAATGTAAAACGCATTCAGATCGTGCACAAT
>JABVXS010000777.1:0-23402 GCA_013365335.1 Madathamugadia hiepei | reverse complement strand
GTAAACCATGACTCGCTTCGTCTCTTCGCTTTCACCTTACCCAAGGGATCCCGTGAAGAGCACTTAGGTGAGTATTGGTCCTGATGTGACATCCTCAACGTGATATGGGCAGCTCCGTCTAGTCACACCACTCAAACCTCTCCCACCATGGAGACCACTGGTGACCCTGGCAGGAATCGGACCTGTAATCTTCTGGTTAGAAACCAAATGTGTTCGCATTTGGCTGCAGGGTCACCTAATTGAAAATAAATGGAGAATTAATCGATTTTCTCTTGAGTGCATTTTCTATTACAGCTCAATGTTTGCACCGTTCATTAGACGATATAAAAAAAGGAACAGGAACGATGAATCATCGATTGGTTGATTGGTTGATTGGTTCATTGATCGGGAGTACGATGATTAATATCAACACAATTAAATGATTCAATCGTGCCATATTCATTTGTAGGCATAGCCTTAGAGTCATCGAGGATGGACTTATTTTGCTCCTTTCTTCCTCTGTTTCATTTCATCTTCCTTTAGGCTTTTTCGTAGGCTTTGCACCTTATTGACTGCTTCTGCATCTTGCAGGCCTTGCAGTATTGGCCGAAGAAGGCCTTACAAGTTGATCGATGATTGATCTATTTTAGTTATCGTTGGAAGGATTTCGCATTCATGTTTTTTTATAGACCGAAAAAAAGGCCTTGTAATTCGATCTGCAAATGATCGATGAATTTTTTATGTACTTTAAAATAGACTTTTTGAATTATTGTGTACCATATCTTTGCAACAATTTCAATTCAATTAAACTACCGTATCCAAATTAACGAATGTTCAATTACTTATCTCTCTTTTATCTTCCATTAATCAATTCAACATTATTCATACATTTTACAACGCTTCCTTTCTGTTTTATTTTCTCAACCTTTAATAATTTCATCATTTCAGATATTTGACAAAGAAATTTTCCTGAGGAAAAAAATTAACAACTAATTAAAACTATGACGCATGAATTTTGCGGAACAATTAAACCAAAAATGAATTTCAATGCTGAAACAGCAGCTGACATGTTACATGAAGCAATGAAAGGGTCAGGTTGTGATAAGCATCGGGTCATTCAGATCATTGCTAATTGCAATAATGCACAACGACAAATGGTATTCATCTTTTTTTCGTTTTTAAAAGAAAAAAAAAGAATTTTTTGTTTTTTTATTATTTTATAGTTTATTTCTACTAACAGTACAATTCGATGTAATTGTGAAGAAAATATCGTCGTCTCGGAGCGGTATAGATAGTCGTGGATTGCAGAGAAGTGACCCCTTGAATTTTAGCTAAATCGATACTTTTTTTATTGCACTCTTCTTGTGAATGCTGTAACTGGTAATTATGATTGTTTCATTTTTTTAATTTTAACTTTTCAAAAGTGTAAAATATTAAAATTGAACGAAAAAAATTTTTTTTAATTTTTTACGTAAAAAACAATAAAATATATTCTAAACATTAATACCTTTACAATCAATGCACATTCAATAACGATTATTATTATTATTAATTATTACGAATTATTTAAAATGATTATTTTAGACAAAAAAATAGTTCAATCAAGTTAATTGAATCATTTCGATTTTATTCGGTTACTTCTTTAGTTTTTACTTTATTATTTAAGTGCTTTGACTGTTTATAAATTGATGATTTAAACGTTTTGCTTTTTGCGGAAGAAATCATACAATAATTTTGTTTTTTCATGAACAAATAATATAATTACGTACTTCCAATTTTTGTATTCTTTCACTTTAATTTCAAATTCCTCTCTCACTCTCTCTCTCACTTTTAACTCTTACTCACTTACTCTCTCACTTTTCAACGGTCAATTGTCCTAAGCTTTTTCCTTTTCTTCATAGCTTCAACAATTTTAAAATCAAAATTAATTGTTATCCAACAAATTTCCACAGATTCGTACGCCATACAAAAATAAATATGGGAAGGATTTAATTCATGAGCTAAAGAAGGAGCTATCAGGTGACCTAGAAGAGGTCATCATTGGCCTAATGGAAACGCCAACAAAATATGATGCTATGCAATTACAAAAAGCAATGAAAGTTTGTTATTTTTTTTGCATTCAATTTAATAATTTATTAAAAAAAAAAACAGCTTTTACAAAATGAAAAAAAATTTATTCAATAAATAAATTAAAATTTGAAAAGATTTCGAAAATTCAAATTTCTTAAAAAATTTGACGGAAGTTTTTTTATATATATATATATATTGAAATTTCAAGAAAACTTGGAAAAAAAATCTCTGTGAAAAAGAAAAGTTCAGAAATAAAAGTGAAAGAAAAAAAGATTTCGAAAAATATGTCATGTGTGTGAGCTTGGAATAAATATCAAAAATAGTAACAACAAATGAAATTTTTTTAATTAAAAAATTATTTTCAATAATTAATTTGATTTCCTTCACATCTCTGTTTTTGCTTTTATGTGTTTTTGGACGAACAAGAAAAAAAAAGTTCTGAATCTTTTTTTTTGTAAAAAAATTTCATTAAAAAATTAAATTAAAGAAAAACATTGAAATAAATTTTGAAATGGAAACAATTGCCGAAATTTTCAAAGTATTACATTTTCCTTTCATTACATTCATAATTATGAAATGATTTCATTTTTTTTTAAAATTCATTTTAGGGTTTGGGCACAAAGGAAGTAACATTAACTGATATTTTATGCTCACGAAATGATGATGAATTGGATGCAATTAAAAATGAATATAAAGATGAGTATAATCGAACATTGGAAAGTGACATAATTGATGACACAAGCGGTGATTTCAAAGAATTACTTTTGGCATTGCTTAATACTCGCCGTGATCGAACAAACAATGTTAATTATTTGAAAGCACGAGAGGTTCGGTGTTTCATTCTTTATTTTTCATATCTATCTATCTCTCATTCTTTTTTTTTTTTTTTAATTACCAAATTTCAATTTGATTTCTCAAACAATTTATTCTATTGCTTTTTCTTGAAATTTCAGTCCACAAATAATCACATTGTTGTGATCATAATTATACATTAATAACAGTGTAGGAATAGTGATGTTGATAGCTATAATGATAGTGATGATAAAGTTGGTAATGGTAATGTATATGCAATAAGAATAATAATGATAGTAGTAATGATGAAAATTTCAGCAGTAAAAATAATAATATTATTAGTGAAAATAATGATATTGATAATAAAGTAATACACATCACGTAGTCCTAGACGCTTGGGAAGTGTTCGACGAAGTGATCTGTGGTACCAGCATTGCAATATCAGTTGCTGTGGATAAAATTTATAGCAGTAGTGATAATATGAGTGCTGATAGAATGATGATAGTAATGATAATATAGAAGTAGTAAGTTCCAATGACAGTAAACGTGACAATTAAAAAATTAATGACAAAACGAACTATTATTTCAAACGGAAATGAATGCTTAATTTCACACAACAATTTGGTTTATTTTTGCCGAATTCTTAGGTTAAATCATTTAAATGTTACCGAAATTTTTGTAAATCAAAAATTAATAAACAAATCTCATTTTTTATTTTTATTTTTTAACTTAACTTTCTAATCAAAAAAAAAAGAGAGAGAGAGAGAGAAGAAAAAAAGGAGTTAGTAAAGATTGAAAGAAATTATGAATTTGGCATAATTTGAAGGTTGCGAAACGAATGTTTGGTAATAAGGAGAAAAAGGAGAAGCCTGATAAGGAGGCATTTAAAATTGCTTTAAGTCAGGATAATTTCCGCCAAATTCAAAAATTATTCAGCGAATATCAGAGCATGACCGGTGAACCGTTAACAGCAGGCGTTGAGGTTTGTTTGTTTTTTCCTATTTCTATCAGTGTTTATTTCATCCAAATTTCACTGTGTTATGTTTGAAGTTTTCATCTTAAAACGTTAAATTTAATTTTTTCATTTACTGTTTTTAATAAAATTAATTAAGAATTTTTTTTCAATAAATTTAACTTTAATTTACTTCTTTTTTTTGGATGAATCATTTATTGATTAATGGGAGGAATAAAAAATTTTAATATTCTATTTGATGTAGTATAAAATAAAAAAGTTATGAAATTAGTTTGCTTCATTTTGAACAATTTTCATAGCGAGTAATTAAATAATGCAAATTAGAGATTGGATAAGTTAGGAGAATTCAGATAATTGGATAAGGTTGTTTGTTTGTTTTTTGTAATTGAAAATTTTTAATTGTAAATTGGTGATATTATTTCAAGTGATGAAACAATGAAGATTTTTTGCTAAATAATATGGTAAAAGTAATTGCAGTATTATACAATGATTAATCTTTCACCCTAATCAAATTAAGCAATAGTAATAAATTGAATTTGAATTTTTTTTTGTTAACTTTCCATCTCATTGAGGATGAAATTTTAAATGAAAAGAAAAAATATGATTTTTTTTTTGAAATTTCATAAGTACCATAAGATGGAGTATAGTTATTACCTTGTAGTATTTTGTTTAGCCATTTTAGATTTCGATTTTGGTTTAATTAATTAATTAATTTTTTTTGCTGCAGCGAGTCTTTAGCGGTGATGGTAAAAATGCTTATTTGGCATTAATTGAAAGTGTTCAAAATAAAGCTCACTTCTTTGCAAAGGAATTGCATGATGCTATGAAGGTAAGCTTACTAAATTTAAACATTTCAAATAAATGAAACAAATAAATAAATTGAAATTGAAATATTATTCATAGAAAAATCACGAGACTTGAAAAAAAGTAAAATAAAGAAACGAAGAAGCTTGCAGCAAAAATAAAAACTTCATTTAATAAAATTTGCTTTGAATTGTTTAACCTTATGAAAAGAAACTAAAAGATTAGCAGAGAAAAAAAGACTTGAATTTGATCAGTTTTCATTTTAATCATTCTATCTCCAAGCTTAACTGATTTTAATTGACAATGCATTGTATTGTTATTAAATGAAAGTGCCTTCCTGAATTTCCTCAATGTTTGCAAATTTTAAAATTTCGATTTTGAATTGAAGTAATTTAACAAGTATTGTTAATATAAAATTACACCCGAGAAAGCATTATTTTAAGGAAATATTTCCACGAACTTTTCTTTAAACTGAATTTTAATCGAAAGTTGCATTTAGCTAAGGACATGCATACTTATCAATTATCATCGTTATGGAAATCGGTAATCAATTGGTTGAGATAATTTTTTCGTTGCATAAATAAATACATTGATTAAATTAAGCAAACACCATTGAAATAATTACAATCGTAATCGAATTAATTCGAATTGAAATTTTTTTTAGTAATTAAATTTTATTAATCGAAATGTAACTAATAATAGTGGATTTTTACTATCAGTATCATTAAAATAATACATTTGAAATTAGCAATTAATAAAGCCAATGATATTAATGCTGTAAAATTTTAAACGAAAAATTAATAATGATAAATTTAACGCACAGTTCTGTTATCAAAATATCATTTAAAAAATACTAGTATTTTAATCGAATTAATTGTTTGCAATTAATTATTTCGATAAATCATTTTAAAAAAAAAGTATAAATTATTGATTAAAAGTTTAGGGTCTTGGTACGGCTGATCATCATCTGATTCGGATCATTGTTTCACGATCCGAAATTGATTTGGCATTAATTCGTGAAGAATTTGAACGAATGTACAAGAAGCCATTGGTTGATTGGATTAAATCCGAATGCTCTGGAGCATATCGTGATGCACTGATTGAAATTGTCAAGGGTAATTGAATATTCGATTACCTTTTCATGTTTTTTTCCCCCAGCGAAAAATCACAACACTTTTTGAAGAATTTTACGCTAACCAATTTTGAATTTCATCATTTCATACTTTGACAAGAAAAAAAAAAAAAAAGAAAATAAAGGATGATGCGAAATTTTGGTCATTTTTTTTTTCAAATAATGATGAATGGGAAAAAAACAACAACCATAACTTTAAACATTTATGATTTTTTTTTTTAAATTAATTATTAAATCATTTAAAATTGCTTGAAATTTTGCATTAAGATTGCTTTTAACATTTCATCGTGATTTTATTGTAATTTGATCATAATGTAATCATAATTCCTTGCTGACTTCTTGTAATTCATGGAAATTTGATTAATGTTAGTGAACAAGTTATACAAGGGTTTGCTCGTGTAATTTCAATCTAATTCCCCCCCAACATACCTTGTCGTTTTCCCCTCCAATTTACTATTACAAAAATAATCATAGTGTTACCGTTCTAATATATATGTAAATAATTTTGTAACAAAATTAATAATGTCAATTTTTTGAATTTTTCAATTTAACATTCAAAAATTAAAGCAATTTTTTTTTATTGTACGAAAGTTTGATCATTTTACTTCTCCCACATCGTCCATCAATCATACCATCCACCCATTTATAACATAAGGAAGAGTATTACAATTTCTTTTTTTTTGTGTCTGTCTGTTTTTCCTAAAGAAATATTTATCATTATTTGTTCGTCTCCTATCACTCTGTCACTATTATAGTTATCATTATTTTCAGACAATTTTTGTTATCATTTCATATGCTTTGTAAATAAATTCTCATTCGGTTTTTGCCGCCGTTGCACCTTACGTGCAATTCAATGTTTTCAATTTCTTTTCGAATAAATTTGAACTAAAACAAACAAAGCAAAGCAACGAATTAAAAAAAAAAGAAATAAAATGTTGAGGGGAAAAATGCTTTCCATAACAATGTATTGAAAAAAACAAATTTATTTTCTTATCAATTTTTCTTTCCTTTTTTTTTTGCACAAATTATGAAAGCGAAAAAATAAATTCATTTAAATGGAAAGACTGAAAATTGCAAGCAATGTAAATTGCTTGTATTTTTGCCTATAAATTTTGAAATGAAGAAAAGGTTTAGCGATTAACAAATGTAACAATTCATTATTATGTTAATGCATTATCATTAATTTCAGCTAACAAAGCTTATTCTTTACGTGTGAAACAATCAGGTAGAAATGTCTACGTGCAATTTTATCAGCATTAGTGTCAACAATGAAAGTAATGAATTTCGCAATTTTTTCTTTCTTCAAAAAACGTTAATTTCCACAAAATTTCTTCAACAAAACTTATTCTCTCTCTATGTCATTTATTGCAAGTCGATTTAGTCATTGGGGCTTTATTTTGGATGAATTCGTCCAATGTACAGGAATGGCTTATCAAGTTTCTAATTCAGTATGTTTTGAGAGTTTCATGGGAAGTTCACAGACTTGACAGATAACATTGATTTATCCAATCAAAGTTAAACAAATTTTTTCTTTTGTTAATCTTTTCGGATTGCTATGCTTTAGTCAGTGAGGAATGCGAGACAGTAGGCTCTTAATGCATTTGAAATAATTCCATTCCATCAATTTTTTTCCGAATCTTCGGTTACTCCTCGTTTTCAAGAAGTATTTGGGATGCTTAATGAAATGTGAAATGGAATTTTGAAATTCATTAATTAAAAAAAAAAATGTGAAGAAGGTTGAAACCAGAAACAGAAAAAATGAATACTCTATTACTAGGAAAGTTTATGGAAAACCTGGATTCGAGTTACATTTTGGAACGAAATGTTCTTTTTTTTTTTAATTCTCTCGAATGTATTGTTATTTTGTTAGTCAATTTTTGTCTCAATCGGACTCTCTCAATGGGATTCTCTCAATCGGACTCTCTCAATGGGACTCTCTCAATGGAATTCTCTCAATCGAAGTCTCTCAATGGAATTCTCTCAATGGAATTCTCTCAATCGAAGTCTCTCAATGGGATTCTCTCAATGGAATTCTCTCAATCAGACTCCCTCAATTTTGATTCTCTCTATCGGTTTAGATATAAAAAATATCTATTAACTTAAGCATTCATGAAAAATAATTTACAGGTGAGTTATTATTTGAAAAAGAATTTTATTTTACACGATTGCTGAAAGCTCAAACTGCATTGAAAAATCAAGTTCATCAAGTAGTAAAGCACATGTTCAAATCATACCAGGTCGTTATTCAGAAGAATGTCAAGCATGGCATGAGTTAGAATTAGATGAAATACTCCGATCATTAGCCAGCAGCTTAATTATAAAGCGAGTGATTTCATTAAGAGAAATCAACAATAGCCGAATGCGGCGTAACATCGAAAATTTTTTTTCTTACTACAAAGAAAGATAAAACTTCAGTGGTGATTATTTGAAATTTCTAATCGAAACTTTTCCTCCGTTCGTCGTTGCTCATAAATTTTTCATCGAATGAAATCATTGCAAACTGCATGATTGACTGACTGATTCATTCTGTGCATTGATGGATGAATGAATACAAGGAAAAAACAGACAGGTAGAAAATGTTTGTAAAATTGATGGGATGATTGGATGATTGTCAATGAATTAATTCTATTCCTTTTCACATTGATCAAAGATTATTTCATCTTTCTTATCATTAAGGATGAGGAAAAATTGTTCTGTTCAAGATAATATTATCAGTTGTGGAACAATTTCTTGAAAAAAAAAAATGATTTTCTCGACCAAATTTAGTGCTTTTTTTTCCCCTCTTCTTAGCATTTTGTACAATTAGCCATTTTCCCATATTTATGAAATATTTGATAAAAATTCATCCAAAACATTTTTATTAAAATTGCAAAATTCATTTAGCATTATTAATTTGAACAACTTACTCCCAATGTATGCACGAACGATCAATCAGAATCCTAGCTACAATGAGAGAGAAAAAAAAAAACTTGATTACAATAAATAGCATTAAGGAATTTTTAATTTTCTTCTTTCTTTTATAATTTGCACGACAATTATATCATTCAAACATACAAATAATTTTGACCATTTTCAGGTAAATTAGAAAAAAATTTGAACAGATTTTTTCAACAATGATGAAATCATTAGCTATCATTATTTTTCCATGCATCATCAACATCCACCTTACACTTGCACAGAGAGGACGTAAGAATTTGCTTATAAAAAAAAAAATATTTTCAAATTTATTGCAAAAAAATTCAATCATCATCATCACTCAGTGTGATTGCAGTTCAACATTTGCAGAATAAATTAGCAAAATTTTGATTTCGTAACGTCCATGTCATTTATCAAAGAGTGTAATTAAAATACTTGAATGAATATAATAATAATCTTACGAAAATTTCTTTTTATCAGCATGCATGGATGGAAAATGCAATTTGGAGAGCGATGAATGTTATGAAAATCAATGCTATAAAGTTGTTGGAAGTAACCTGTACTTTCTTTTCAATTCCATTTTCACTTTAAAATTTTACCAATTAATTCATCAATTTCTCTATCCATTTTGTTCAAAAATTGTTGACTTCTTTTTCAGCAAATTCAATTCTTTTTTTTTTTAATTTAAAAATGAAAATTTTTTGCTACTAAAATAAGAAAAACAAATGTTATCAGTATAAGTTAAGCATCATTTCTACTTCTTTTTCAAAAATGGCATAATTAAAAATGTTTAGATTGTAATGAAAACAAGAAATGTGTGCATGACGATTCTCAATGCATTGATACAGTGAAAAGGAAAAATGTTTGTATTTGGATGAAAACGCCAAAAGTTTCCGGAAATGTTGCTGCCGAATCTAGCGCGACACCTGCTGTAACCGTAACATCAGATACGACACCTGCTGTAACCGTATCATCAGACACGACACCTGCTGTAACCGTATCATCAGACACGACACCCGGTATTACTGAGCATTCATCACAATATCTTACAGTACTATCAAGCAGATTTCTAATAAATAATGCTTTGTCGATCAAAAAAAAAATCAAAAAAGAAAAGAAAAAAATGTTTCTCGTAATTTTCAAATAATAAATTTACGAAACATTTGTTATTCTAAAACATTGCGAAGAAATTAAAATTATTCATAATTAATTAACTGGCAAATTACCCGACCATTTGCACCATTCATTTCTTTTGTAAAAATAAATTTAAAAAAAAATTTCAGAAATCATTGATAGCTATGCTCATTTTTGCTAATATATGCATGTGGCATTTGCAATACATTTCCAAGCGATTAATTACAAATTCATATAATAGCTTTCCTTTTTCAGTAAAAAAATTTAAAAAATGTGCGCTTAAAATAAGCTAAAATCATTTGAATATGATTTTAAAAAAAAGTGATAGTAAATGAGATGAAAACAAAAAGCAACGAAGATGAAAATTTTGGTAAATTCAGCATTGCCAATTTGTTTGTTTTTAATTCAGCCTATTCAGTCACTGATATTGAAATGCAAAATTTAATCTAATCAATGATGAGGCAAAGTGAGAAAAAAAAGATTTAATGGAACATAGTATCTATCATCACTTTTTAAGTATGACTTAATCAGAAGGTTACATTCTCATTATTTAGCAATGAGAACTAAGATGGAGCCAGTAAATTGCGAGGATAAGGCAGCACCTGGTAAACCGTCGGATTGCTCTATTCATTTGCATCGTTGCAACGATGCAAATTACAAGAAACTCATGACGGAACAATGTCCCAAAACATGCGGTTTTTGTGCGGAAAAAACTTCATCCAAAATCATGTAATTTTCCATTGTTCTTCATAGAAACTAGGATTCTTTTATTTGAGTATGATATGATCAATATAGCAAAATTTAATAATGCATGACCATATCAGTGAATCGTTTACGATCATATCATTCTATCCGAATTATCAATGCTGAGAGAATTTCATGCATTCCTCAAGGATTTTAGAAAAAAACTTTTGCTTTTTCTTTTTTAAAAAATTCTGAATTCTACTTTTTTTTATTTTTGCTTTGAAATTTATCTGAAGGACTGAAAATTTTACAATTTTTTGAACAAGAAATATTTTCGTATTTATTAGGAATGATTTTGGAAGCCGTGTTACAGTACTACCGTTTAGTGCATCAATAAAAAGTATCCTTCTTATTAATTTCATTTCAGGAACTTATGAAGGTAAGAATGCAGCTGATGAAAAATAAAATTGCAAATGATCGGAAATATCTTTCTTATGAACCAATTATATTCACTTACCATTCATGCTTACTCGATGTCTATGAACATGTTCTTTTTGCTAATTTGCACTTGAAACTTCGAAATTTTTTGAAAAAATTAGGCTGTGATGTTTAAATTGGAAATGAAGCATTCGTTATTATTGTATGTCTCGTCCAGAAAGTCCTACGACTATATTTTGCTTTTTTTTTAATGATAATTTTGCATTTCAAAGTAATAATTAGTAACTAATAGTTTCGAACATTTACTTGACCGGTAAGCTCCAGTAAAAGAGGAACAATTTTGATTGGCCAAAAAAAGAGACATATTTTGTAAGGTTTAAGTTAATTGGTTTTGTAAGGAAAATACCCAACGGGTGGTGGTAGTAGATGGTTTACTCAGCAAAAGAATATCAGAAATTTATTTTAAGCTGGCATCTACGTCGAATCTTCTAAGCTGGAATAAGCAAATAATTGGTTCGTAATAGGGAGAATCGTCTTTCTTTCCAAAGAGTAGTTCTTTGTTTCCAAACTCAAATAATAACAAAGAGAATTGTTGTGCAAAAACTACTCGAGCAGGGGTACTGTCGATCATTTTAGCCTGCAACCTCAAACTTGGGCAATGAAACCTTTTTCAACATATTAAGCACGAACCACAGTGCGAGCAATTACAATAAGAATAACTTGAACTAACGTAGGCAAGCATAGAGCCACGAAATTATATGGTCTCCCAAAATTGGTCACCGTCCGTGATAGTAACGCACCAAAGATCGCGGAAATCAAAGAAAGACGAATGCAAGCTAATGTGGTGATGCGCCGCTATTAGACTGTCATGAGCTGTAAGGACGGTAAATTTGGGATGAGAGTGTTACGCGCAATAAAATTGTCTGGCTCATCGCTTCGCAACAAAGCATACCCGAACAATTTCAAGCATATTTTTCGGTCATATTATTCCAATGATATCAATGATGAAAATAATACCGTCGGTTAGATTGCACTGCATTATTACTCTGATGGTGAATGTGTGGCAATGAGAAATTGATACTAATAAGAAAATACAACGTTTCCAATTTGTTAAAGACTAATGTTGTTAATTGTTTCTGTTCATTGTTAGGGAAAAGTCTTGAAAATTCAAGACAAGAATTACTTGAAAGTATTTGCTTTTTAAGTAATGGTTTCGTCCACTAATACCAGCATTCAGTGGTGAAACAACGACAAACTGAAAATATATAGCACCGCAATTCAGCCTAAGATATAATGGTAGATTTGATTTCACATCTATCATACACTGAGAATTGCCAAAGACATCAATAGAAACAAATTCAAAGCAAAACAAAAAATCTAGCAAAAATACAGTTTTCTTACGCGAGGGTGTATCACCCATCATTTTTTTGGATTCGTCTTTAAGCGCATTTCGGAGGAAGAGAAAAAATGCTTAATTATATTGTGGCTTAAAATCAGTTTCAAATACTCCTTCTTTGGTCGGTCTCTTGAGATCATGAAAAACTTCCTACCATTACAAGCAGTTACAGTAGTGAAATGAATGTAGCGAAAATAAAGAACCTTTCTATAATTACACTGAGCTATTCAATTTCAATAAGTTTAATTATTTCTCTGTAGATGAATGAAACTGATATAAGATTGAGAAACTTTCCTCCATTTTGATGATCGATTAAATCAGCTACGACAAATTGTCAAATTCGTAATTTTTTTCACGATTTCCGGGTGAATTAATGTATTGCATAAGCGAAAATGGTAATCTAGGTAAGAACGAAAACTTAAATTAATGGTTATGAAAAATTTTCTGACAAATAGCAAACTGTTAAAAAATCATATGCAAGATGGAGGCTTCTTTCAATTAATTGTAAAATAAATTAAAGGATGAGAAGATTACTTACTTTTTGTATTTATTAAATTCAGATACTAACCGTGGAAGATTTCTGAACATTAGATCAAGATTATCCTCAATATAGGATACAAATATACTCCTCAATATAAGACAAAAATATAGATATTCATTCAGCATATAGACACATATTTAATGACAATTTTTTCTACTTAAAAATCTATTTCATTTCATTTTTCTAACAACGAGTAATACAAGTCAAAACAAAGTTGCAACTAACAAAGAATGTACAAAATGTAACTATAAATTGTTGTAATTTTATTGTTAACCCGCCTACGCGAATGAAATCATCTAATTCCCACTTTCCTTCTTATTTATGAATATGTGGCACCTCAAAAATAAACCGTTTCCAAAACAAAATATATTATTTCCAACCTATATTCGGCCGTACCATAAGATCATTCTTGTTGAAGAGTAAATCCGAAATTGATTCATTTCGGGTCTTATAAAGATCAACCATACCTTCGATGCATAAATATACAAATAACCCCTAGAAGATAGCAAAACTTGTTAAGACAATAATTTCACAAAATCGCTATTGTATCCGCTTGACTGTAAAAAAACACGATGCTTCAACCGTCAAGAAA
The DNA here is from genome assembly GCA_013365335.1 of Madathamugadia hiepei. Lineage (NCBI taxonomy): Eukaryota > Metazoa > Nematoda > Chromadorea > Rhabditida > Onchocercidae > Madathamugadia > Madathamugadia hiepei. The sequence goes on along the minus strand of JABVXS010000777.1, from coordinate 9,951 downwards.
AAAGGTCCTTCCTGGCCTTTATCGAATGTCATTGGCTGAATGTTGTAGATACCTGCCGGTACTGCTTCTACAGCAAGTGCGGTGTATCCCGGTCTAAAATAAATGCATTTTAAGATCGTATAAGAAAACAGAAAACTGAAAATATAAAGAGGAAATTCAAACCTGAATGCTCCTGAATGTCGCCTTTCAAATGGTTTATTCCTCACCGAGGAACACTGCTTAATATCAAAACCGATACTGAATTGTTTCGGACCTTTTAGTTCAACAAGTACATCATTATCATCGCTACCATCATTCAAACTCAGTTCATATATTGGGTTGTTCCTATAAGAGGTGCACAAACCATTACAAGTGTACAGTAAGAAAGTGGGAAGGTCTAATGCAAGTATAATTGACATACATATACGCTTCCCGATCTGAACCATTACCACAGCCACCAGCTGTTTTTCCCTTCCATTCACCAGTTTCCTAAAAACAATCATAATTAAAGTTCTTTAAAGAGCTGAAAAAAGTGTTTATGTTACTAAATGACTTTACCCTTTTCCTTGAAACATAAGGCACTTTCACTTTCTGCAGGCGGAACTGAGCTGTGGAATATACTCGCAATGTATAATATATTGTTTTGGTCTTTTCATACTGCAAAAATAAAAACTTAAATAGACGTTATTACGAAGTTGCACCAAAGCTAATATAACCATCATTTCTGCTTTCTTTACTTTTAATGTGACTTTAATTAATCTGTGTCTCGACGTTGTTCCCGATTTTTGCAGAATAGTCAAAATGAGTATAATTTGCAGCACTTATATTGAAATAACTTCAAGCAAGACAAAGTATCACTCTCTTCTTTTTCCTGTTTTAATATGTACGTCAACAGATCTAGGAGAAACTGATGTGATTTTCAAAATTAAAGTTGATTTATAATATGCGTAAAAAGTTGTGGTGAGTACTACAATATTTTTGAAATAGGAAGAAGCTATTGAAACAAGAAAAGTATTTGCTAAAGTACTTTAACCTGAGCAACAACTAAAGTATATTTTTGACAACCACACTCAGAGATAACCCACTGACACAAATAGTGAGGGCTGTTCATTCGCACTGCATCCGTGATTGGTTTTGGTTGACCTGAAACTCAGGATGTCAAATTCGAAAGTTTTGTTGAGGCTATTTCAACTATATATCAATCATTGAGATAAATTTTCCTAGATTCGCTAGTCAATGGAATATAAAATGATGGTTCGTCTAACTAGATCACATTTCAACAAGGTGTTAAACGATGGAATGATTGCGATACCATTAAAAATTTCACCTGGTGTATAGATTTTTCTTCCTGATTTATATACTAATACTGCAATATATTCTTTGTTGTTAGCAAAATCATTCTGAAATTAGAGAAATTATAATATCTGAATCAAACCAGTTCTGCAATTAAAATCAAATTCTACAACAAAATACAATCATAAACTAAAGCTCTGACTTTATCGGTTATATGACGCGTGAGCAAAATCCATACAGCAGTAGAACCATTACTATTTACTTCCAATGTGTACTGAGGATTGTCTGCCACACTATACAAATCTTTCACCGGTCCCAAACCTGCTGACCACATTCTGGAAAAAACTTGCACAAGTCGATACGTAGAGCCCTGTACTGAAATGAAGTTCTAGATACTCACGCATGTAATCCATAAGTGTACGGAAACATAGAAGGATCCCAATTAACGTAAAATACGTCGAAGAAATGACAGACTGATTTAAAGTCGATCCAAAACACACCTAAATTGCATTTGCATTTTTTAAAAACAATTAGAGCAAAGAACAATACTAAATTCAGCAGCCTCGAGAAAATGAAGTCCGCTAAAATTTCATACAAAAATCGACAAAATCATTATTAACCATCATCGAATTGTTGTGCGTCTGAAGGATTGTAATCTAAAGCTTTACAGAGCTGTGGTGTCCACTTCACTTTATCCTTGTCGGAATAATTACCTTTCCACCTCAAATTTGTCCAAGGATTTTTCAGCATCAGTAACCGCTTGTTCTAAACAGTAAACACTTTATCATACATTTTCTGATAAGAGAAGAATTATTTAGCAGAATTACAAAGGAAATCAAGCTATATCTCACATCGATTTTCCTTAGATCCAATACGGCATATGCGTGTGAGCCTACAAGGCCAGCTCGTTCAGTCATCACTTGATTCATTTCGCCAGTTGCTAATGTGATTAAGCAATTGCCTTGATGGTATCTAAATATCAACTGATTGCTTGTTCAAAATAATGGTTGAATGAATTTACATTCATTAATGAAATATGTTAATTTCTAAGGCAATCATGGTCAAATCTTCTATAAGCTAGGACGGCACAGCTTTTAATAAACGAAAACACCTACAAACATGAAACAGTATTTGGTATTTTTTTCTTCGCAACTGGTTACCCGCGATTAGGCATCAAATACATAAATTTGCACTTGATAAGCTTTCTATCAAAGTAATTTGCAAAAAAAAAACCTCTTAAAGAGTTTGTCAAACACAAGATTAGCATCACTGTTCGACCAATCCTTTTTAATACTTATTCTTTCGGGAATCCATCCCGTTAATGCATGCATATCAATGCCCTGAAAATGATATTTCAGCAATGTAAACGCAGAATTGTGAAATACCATTAAATTCTTTTTCGATAGCTTCAAAGTTTTACCGAATTCGAACCCGGAAAATCGTATCCACCCATCACCTTCATGTAAGCCTTTTCTAACAAAGAAACCCATAATTCATCCCTGCAAAACATTTCAGTTATTTCTCAAATTCAGAAAAAATAAAATAAAAAAAACTGAACGAAACTCGAAACTAGAGAAAATGTGAATCAAGCTACCAACTTTTGTTGACTATATGAACACAAGAAACCACCATGTTCGCCAATAGGAAATCGATCATCAATTATAACCTGAAAAATGGATGAATTAGTTCGATCAAAATCATCATTTCATAGTTTCGTGTGATATTCACACTGGAAAAATTTTCTCTCCTTTTCTTCCTGATAAAAATCAGCAAATCACAGAGCCAAAAGCAGAAATCCGACTAAGTTAGCAAAAACATGGAAGCGATATGTTTGAATCAATCAATACTGAAAATCACAAGGAAGCGATATGTTTGGTATCCCAGAGGAGTTAAAATACCTCCCGGGAGACCTCCAAAAAGGTGGACTGCGCAAATTATGCGGCAAAACGTGGAAACAGATTGCTCGAAACCGAGCAAACTCGAAAAAAGTTGCGAAAAAGGGTCAAAGAGGGAAATTCGCTGAGGAATCAAACGAACAAAGAACAACGAAAAAAAACCAGGACAACGTGAAATTTTCTATTATTCGGTTTAATTTATCGCTGGCAGCGTTAAGAATTTACGCCAAACAGTAGCATGTGATATCGGAGGACTTGCACTGAATCTAGAAAATACCATTGCGCGGAGGTCATGGGAGAGTTATGACTGGTATGCAGTATAAATGTAAAAGAATTTTTCTTACTTTTCTCCAAACACCATTGAAGTGCAATTTCACCATATATTTCCCACAAGGATTATATAATGGTATTCCAGATTTACTCTGCGGATATATTATACTGCAAAAAAATTCAAATTAAACTGTCAAATAGTTTGTAATACTGTAATACTTAATGCATATAATAAAACTTTTATTTTAAGAACTGATGAAATAAACAAAAATGCAACCAAAAAAACTCCCTGTATCCCACTAATGAATAAAACAAAACAGTCGCATAAACGATAGTTGCTTCATGATGCAAAAAAAAGTAGCAAGAAATACCTTGTTACCAATGGCTTTTTGAAACGTTTTTCATATCGAGCTGATATTGCTAGAGAAGCTACGAAAGAACAATCGGACACAATTGACTGAAACATTATCAACAGCTTGAAAAATTTTTTTTGTTTTTCATTTAAAATTATGCCCAAAGTAAATTTAACTAGTATGATCGATACCATCCTAATATGAGCGAAAATGTTTCCAGTGCATGAGAAATTAAAATTTAGTAAAAAGTGAACTGAAATCCAGCATGTCGCGAAGTAACGATAAGTCATCGAAAATATTAATTTGCTGGATGGTTCAAAAACTTGTACTGTTTGTTCATTGCTCTGATAAATACATATCCTAATAAAGAATAATATTTTTCTCAGGAAAAAATAAGAAACAACATGAAGTAACCTGCTTAATAGTACCACTATCGATCTGATTAACCAACTTCGGTGACTCCATGAATTCGTCTGGACGCATCCAACTTTTTAGTCGTTTTGCTTGCTTCTCAGATAAAGCTAGCAAACCATGTTTATCACTGCAAAGTTCGACAGGAAAACTGATCAAAGATTTTGATTTTATATATGCCATATTGCTATTTGGATTACAGCTTCATTTAAATTACAAACTTACGTATATGGTACCGGATAAGCAAAGCGTTCCTTCAAATCGACAGCCAAAAAGGGAACATATTGCCTTCTATTAACATTTGATGTTGCTGCCAAAACTGCTAATTCAGATTTTGTGAGATTATCTACATCTTTCCGCTTCAATGCTGTTATTTCACTGCTAGACTTGGCAACCGATTGCTCAAAGTCCGTGCTTATATTCAAATCTGATATTTCTACAAATATTTCCATTTCATTATAAAAATAAGTCTTTACACAAATTAAGCAGAGAACATATGCCTTCTAAATTAAAACGATGCAATGAACTATCATATGAACTAATCAAGGACTACAGCCAAAAATAAACGATTCAAAAACTTAATTAAGGTTAAAGTGAAAAGAGTAAGTAATAAATGTCAAAGTATATCTAAAGATTAATAAAAATAAATATACCATCTACAGGAGGTTCAGACAATTTTAAGCTAGGGCTTTTTCTCAACTTCTCTTCTTTCAAGACCTCCACCCGATCCAAAGCTTTCTTAGCCAATTGACGCAATTTTCCAGCTACTTCAGCATCACAGGATGTTCCCTCAAAATACGGAAGCCAGTTTAGATATTTAAATCCACCTCACTAACATGACAATTTGATTTTCTTTACTTTAGTAAGTAAATGCAATAATTAATCCGTACAGACAAGCCGAACAAACCGAAGTGTCAATGCAAAGTTTAACAGCCTGCGAATATAATATGATAGCTTCTGCAATATTTCCCGCTTCATCCTGATCCAGTGCTTGATATAACAAAAATTCGGCTCTTCCCAGCTTAAGCTGCTGTTGGCTTTTGACGTTAGCTGATATCTTCGATGAACCTAATAAATCCACTTTTTGAAATAAATTAGAAAACAAGGAAAAAAACTAGAAATGCATATATTTATGCATGAAATTTTGTATTAAGCAAAGGAAAATTTTATCAAAGAAATTCCAAATTAATAATTGCTTGAAGGATTTTGAAATCACTCAATTACAAACTGATAAAAACAATTAACATACGTAAAGAGAAATGTGAAGAAAATCAATTTACTTCGTGATTTAATTAATTCGGCACGTTTCACATACTCTTCTGCTTTTGCTTTGTATGATGGTGGGATTATTTCTTGCCGTATCAATTCCATGATTGAATCAGCAGCATCCTAGAACACAACCTAATGAAAGAACACTAAAAATGTACATTTTAGCCACAAAATTAAACACTGAAAAAAAGATAAATACAATGAGAGATTAAACTGACGCAATAATTTTTTTTAAAACAAATTCTTGCAAAAATTGCAAATTTTTGAAAAAAAAACCAAGAAAAAAAATGAAATTTAACTTAAAATGAAAAAATAAAAATTATTTCATTATATGTGAAGCTAATCGGTAGCTGGTAAAATCTGTCAGCAATTTAAAATTAATTCACACACTTACGAACGATACTACTCCATTACTTCGTAGCTTTTCACCAAACACATATGAAAGAGAAATACTAGTTTATTATTTTCTACATCAACTTATTTTTTTTATATTCTATTCCCTGCTCTATTATCTTGATAAATTAATACTCATAAACTTTTTACATATTTATACTCTAAAGAGAGTAGCAGTAATGATACTATAACATATTAGCTGGCTTAAGCCTATATGAAATTAACTTATCTCTCTCAAAAAAATCCCTATTCAACAGATATTTATCTAAAGTATGGTTTATTATTTACAAATCAATTTAGTCATTTACTGACTATTCAATTATTTTGAGCATTTCGTATTTATTTACAAGGCTATATTATGGAATGTCTATTTAGAGTATAAAAAAAAACCTACAACATAAAAATAAATTGCAGCATCCCATTTATAAGCCTTATCAAAAGCAATAGCTTTCTGAGCCGAATAAGTCACTTCGTCCATTTTACTTGAGGTAACGATTTGTACGATTACTTTAATCGTTAATATTTCATACTAAAAATTATTAAAGTGACTTGAGATAAATCAGCAGAAATATACGTGAAAACATTATAAAACGCTAAAGACTCACAGATGGATAGTAATCATCAATTTTTGCCAAATAAAAAGTTCAATTTAAAAAAAAAACAAAAACTATAAAAAAACTTCATTGTATTTTACAATGAAAATATTCGCGGTAAATTAAAATTCACCAAATTCCAAAAATTTTTAAAAATCTTAATTCCCTAAATTCAAACAGAATGATGCAACAAATCATCGGAGAGTTTGTGATTTTGTGGAGAAACAGAGACAATTACAATTAATGAGAGAGTCGAGCAGAGAAAATGAGGAAGAAATGACGTTGTTGAAAACGAAACAAACAAAAAAAAAAGTTAAAAAACTATTTGTAACTACCATTGTTGATGGTAAACTGAAAAGAACAAAACAATACAAAGATTATATGCCAAAATACAATTAACGATTCTGCATGATCCACGCAAAACACGTGATTTCTCATGCAAAGTGATACATTGAATGAATTCACGTTTTAGACGTATAGCAATCATTTTCTTACTTTTGCTGTTTTTTTTTTCCTTCCCAATAAAAAGTTCTTTGAAGAGGATTTCAGGATATTCTTATATGCATGGGATTTTTAAAATTTCAGTAATAATTCATGTTAATTCACATTTCAAATAAAAATGAATCCTAATTAATTTATAGAAAATTCATTAAATTTAAAAGAGCATTATTGTTTGACAGAAAAGTAAAAAAAAAAATAACTTAAATATTGCAAAATTGTACAACTAGATTCATGATGAAATAACAAAACTTAATTAGTTTGTTGCTAATTCATTAGCTAATTTATCAAGTGTAATATGGCAAATAACTGCTAGGTGCAATTTAACAAATCATAGATTGATAAAAAATAATAAAAGGAATCAACGAATATAAGTTTCAGTTTAGAAATAGTAAAGTATTTAGTTTAGATTTACAAATGGTATATCTGAAAATTTTTTTTTGTTTATCAACAAAGAACTCCTGAATGTTATTGATTTCATGAGGAAAAAATTTTTAAAGAATGAATGTTTGTAAATATTGTTGTTAATGCTATATTGAAAACTTCCATACGCATCTAGCAATTGCTATTGTTGATATGTATAGATGTATATATACATTATTAATCTCATACAGCTTGATCATTCACGTAATCATTTTTCTTGCATTATTATTATTATGAAATTTTGCAACCTTATTTCGCAAAATTTCCAGTTGCCAATTTAGGATATGTAACTGTGCTGTCCTTGTCAGTTTACATTTTGTTGTTTGAATTTTGTGCTGGAAGAATTAAATGAAATGCAAACAAATTGTAAACTGTTAAAATGATGCGTAATATTTGAATAGCTGCATGTTAAATGATAATTTAGTTTTTGCAAGGAAACAAATCATAAACATTTGCACAGCTTGTAAAAAGTAAACGGTCAAAGCTTCATATTTCTTCTCTGTTATCTTTAGCAAGTCAAATAATAGTTACAGTAATTTGAAATTTCCATTTTTTCAAAAACTGTATAAAATGTAAACCAAACAGAGGTAGATGTCAGTCATTACAAAACTTTCTAATTGATTAGTTAATAACCAACCACCTGTTTAGATATAGTTGAGGAAGCTACCGGTAATATAATTTACCCGAATCCTGCAAAATGTTCATTTTCGCCATGCTTTTAGCAATAACTGCTGCTGGTATGCATTCAAATTGTTTTTTTTTTTTCTGTCAATAAACTTAAAATTTATCAAAATGTAAATTAAGGAAAGTATTAATTGCAGCAATATGTTAATTTTAGCTAATCTATTGCAGCTGTCACAGGTTATAAATGTCCCGGAGGTCAACTAACACCAGAACAACGTAAAGCAATTGTTTGTCAACATAACAAACTTCGTTCCTTACTGATTCATGGAAAGTTAAAAAATAACGATGGATATAATATGCCACACGGCAAAAATATGCTGCAAATGGTAAAAATTGTTGTAAAAAGTTTTTTTTTTTAATTTCTCAACAATGATTTGAACCATTTGATTGTTTTTTTTTTAGAAATGGAGTTGTGAATTGGAAAAATCGGCACAAAATTGGGCCAATAATTGTCAATTCAAACATTCACCAAAAAAAGAGGGAATTGGTGAAAACGTTTACTATGAATCGTCATCAATGGGCGTTGCAGGTATACATATGTGTATATTCCTTTCGCATATTTAAAAAATCACGTAATGTACAGTTTTTTTTTTTTTAAATTAAAAAGTAGAAGTTCAGCAGATAAAAAATTGAAAGATTCATAATACAGTAAATTGAAATTATAATCCAAAATAAAGGCGAATGATGAAATCCAAAAGCTGTAAACTGAGAGAACGTTAAATTTTTTAATTTTTTCAGAGGCTGCTAAAGTAGCTGGTACAAGTGCTGGTCAATCCTGGTGGGAAGAACTTGAAAAATATTATACAAATAATCCTCCGAACAAACTTGCAGGTGTTTCCGGTTCAGCTTTGCATTACACGCAGGTAATGGAAATTGTTTTGTAAATACTGAATTTAACACTATCAAAAAAAAAAAATTTTTAAATACTATTCCAAGCTTAAATGATTGATAGAAAAAATTTAGAAATTTCTGCTGCAATTTAATTGTGTATTCGTAATTACAGACAGACACATGCGGTGTCTTTCTTGTATAAATTGATTGATAAATGAAATATTAGGGATATTAGATCGAGTGGAAATTCGGAGGTAATGATATTTTAAGTAATTGATGACTTCCACTTTCAGCCTGATAGTTTCTCAAATTTAGAGAACGAATTTGGGCTTTGATTTTTCCAATTTTTTTTTTTTCAGATGGCTTGGGGTAAGACATATGAAATTGGTTGCGGTATTGCGCCAAACTGCGATGGCGGTAAAAAGGTCATTGTCGTTTGTCAATATTCTCCCGGGTAAACCTTATCTTAGTGTCAAAGCAATATTAACATTATGTAAAACGATTCCTTACGCATACCTAAAATTGGCATACACATTGAAATTTTCAAAAATTTTTAGTGGAAATATGAACAACGAATTGATTTATGAACTTGGTAAACCTTGTGGAAATGATAGTGATTGTTCTACCGGGAGATGCTCAAAAAAATCGGGATTGTGCATGAAATGCCCGAAGAAGGATTAAGAATTTGGAAGGTCGCCGAGGAAGATCACGATGAATGATTTCGATTTGAATTACGACATTTGATTTATTGCTGTTTTTGTTGCAAATTATAACGAATTGTTGTGGTCATCTCTTGATCATACCATCGATTCCTTTGATAAATGTTGTTGTTTGAACACTTCTGATTTATTACTTGGCTGTTTTTTAAAAAAAGTTTAGATTTAACGAACAAAAAAAAAAAAGTTTGGATCAAGTAAAATCCTTGTAAAAGGAAAGGGAGGAGATTTGAAGCACGAAATTATTTTTAGCGCTGAAAAAGTGATTGTAGACGATCTGCCATAAGTTTGTTAAACAAATTCGTAAAACTCATGAAAAAAAAATCGCAGGCATAAATTTTGT
>JABVXS010000776.1:0-23407 GCA_013365335.1 Madathamugadia hiepei | reverse complement strand
AAACGAATCGCTCAGGAGCGCGCCTCATACAGATCCTTCATTCATCAAATCGCTAAAGTTCGTAATAGAACTGATGGCCGAAAATAAATATGCCTTGCTTCAAGTCTCAGATACATTAAAAATATCCCATTTTTAAAGTTTCCTCGGGAATAATGCATCCCAGGATGAAATTTACGGTTATCAATGAAAGAAAACTATGCTGAATTTGTTAAATATTGTATGTGACAGTACTGCTGACAATTTCGCATTTTCTAAATGTTTTTGATTGATAACAACCAAAATTAATTTCTATCCCAAATTCAATTAATATAACATGTATCTATATCAAACTGAAACGTTTTGGAAAGTTGGAGAAATGATGACAATATGTACTGCTGTAGTAATAACAGCGACAATAGTAAAGCTATCATTTCTCCGCCCCGACACCTTGCTAAAGAACGAGTTTCAAGAAGAAGTATTGCGGAGGAGAGAATACATAGATGAAACATGTTAGGACTCATTTTCCCCACATGCAACGCATTCCAGTTCAAAAGCATAGCAAAGAAAAACTGACTATTCTTCTCGCTTGTCCCTTTAGACATTTTTAAGGTGAGATGGGATCGAAAGACAACTCTAGAGTAAGGTAGGTAAGCAGCTTTGACTAGAGAATCTGTGGTAAAGTATAACCTCTTCATCACGTTTTGATTACTTTTCAAAATCTTTCATCCTTAGAACATTTTTTTACAATGTTGATTCACTGCTTTCCAACAGGTCAACTAACAACACTACATCTTGTCTTTGTTTTTTTTTTTTTGCCCATTTCAGTTGCATAATTGTTATATACCAATATGATCATTTCCTCCAGCACAATTGAGGTAGTTCTGTCTATTTAGTATAGCATCGCTTTAATCATGCTTTTTGCTCCTGTTTCCTTGTAATAACAATGATAGTGCTGGTGAAATAACAGAAATACTTAAAACAATGGTGTTGACGATTAAAAAATCATAGTAACAATGGAAAATAATGTTACCTCTCGGTACTGCTTTTCCAGTTGCTCTAAACGTATCTGCCGTGCTTCTTCACGAGCTTGCCTTTTACGAATTAATCGTTCTTCTGCCTGCAGGAATGAATCATTTTCACAAAATTAACCTTTTACTGGATTTAAATCTGACAATCCCAATGTCACACTGCCCCCTTTTTAACCTGTTTAGTCTGTAATTTCAAATAGAATTGAGCAATAATCGATCTATTATAGCAAAATTAGAGAGTTCTTCCCCCAAATAATATTATATCTAATGACATGAAAAGTGAATGAAAGACAATGCTTCATCACGATTTTTACTTTGATTTCACTATAAAGAATTAAATTTCAGCTTTCAAAAATAATTTTAGCAAAATAAAAAAGTCATTTTAATACGTAATAAGTTTGAAATTTAATCGTTTATTCTAAAGAAATCTTTCCTTCAGGTCAACATTTTCCATCGTAGTGGTGCAAAAATTATGGCCAAGTACAAAGTTCGAAAGGCGCTTACATTTCGAGAAATTCGGTCAAGTACTTGTTCCTCCGCCGTTTGTCGACTCACCGCACGTCTTCTACCTCCACCGTAGCTAACACTCATCCTGTGAATAAAACTGTACATATATGTGAATTAAAAACTGTACATCAATGAATTCTGGGCTTAGTAAACAATTTTTCTGACGCTGCAAGAATTAATTTCAGCCATACGTATAGAATTAAATACCTTAACACAGTTTAACAATGCCAAATGTGCAACCCTGTGATAAGCAATAACTGATAACTTTATCATTATCAGTAATTGGCACACTTCAGTATGATCACAAAAAACCAATATAAAATATAAAAATGTGCTAAATCATAATTCGTAATTTAAATTATAAAAAAAAAAATACGAGTGGTAAGTCCTGTTTAGGGCACCTCGGGAAACTCCAATAATATTGTATTACCAGTGACTGTTACGTAGCAAATGATAAAATAAGGTCCGGGCTAAGCTCTGCACAAACACTTTTCTTTTCACATGTAAGTTTACCTCATATAATTGTAATTAGAAGCCTGAAATTACTGACATTGAAGAAAACTCGTGATGTTTTAAGAATGAAATATGCATAATCAAAAAACATCACGCACACGCGGATCATATGATTTTTTACGACGTAGTCCGACCCGTACGTGTGACAAAGCAAGACCCGACCGGCAAATCATGGTGAGTCAGTAAGTGTTGTAGCTTTCTAGGAAGAGATGTTTCGGGGGTTTGTGTGGGTATCCTCGTGAGTTTTGCATTTTTACGGTTTGTTAGAAATAGCTTATGTTACCGGAAAAGTTCATATGTATTTAAACCGTATGTCACTCATTTTGATTTTATCGAACGCCAAAGTTAAAAGCGGATCTGGAACAGTCTTGTACAGTGTGATGTTTAAGAAACGTTAATTTCTTCACCTATATTTTCCAACGTCTTTTACGTTTCATTTGTATTCAACTTTATCTTGCGTGGATTTTTGTGCCTTCATAATGTTTTCTTTAAAAAAATTATAAAAACGAGATTTTTCTGACAGAGATCTTCTTGAAATTTTCGTCTCTCATTTACCTTTTCACGAGTTCTCTTACCAAAAATAACTTCCTTACTGATCTAATTCTTCCAAATAAATTATCTTCTTGCTGATTTATTTGCTCCATTACTTCCCATGTTTATTTGTGGTTCCGTTCACCTCACTGTGTAATTATATTTTCAAATTCTCGATTTGCAGAATTGGTATTTTCTGGATACTCTCTCAACTTATCCGTACCATTATTTTTTTCCTCATATCAATTTTGCCAAAATTGATTTTTATCCGTAACTGTCCTAAGAAAAAAAACCATCATTGCTTTTCGAATCGAATCGGAGAAGATAGATGGAGAGACACTTTGAGAGATGAGAGTGGTAAATTCTGTTTCATTCATTACTATATTGCTGGTTTAAATTTGTTGAATTTAGTCATTCAGTAAAGTTTTTCTCTTAATATATGACTTTCCATGTTTCTTTTTCATTTTATAATTTTTTGAGAAATTATGTGGCGGAGGGAATTTATCAAAATTTTCTCTCGTATTATCATTTAACTACATAATTTAATGCTATAAATTTGAATTTTTATGTTCGGTTCATCATTTACTGGTGCATTTTGTTAGAAGAGCTTTCTACTTTTTTTTCGGAAGTATGTTCGATTAATTTTTTTTTTTTTTTGATTTGTTTGCATTTGGATGAGAAGAATTGGGACGGAGTTTTTTTTTACTCTTTTTTTTATCCAAAAGTTCAACGAAAGTAGCACAGTTCGTGCAATAAATCCAATTTGAAATGTTCTTTTTTAACTTACTGATTTACTAAATTTCCGGGAGGTGGAAGCATGGAAAATTCTTGTAATTTTAAAGTCTCAAATAGGTCTAAATTTGACATTTTCAACAAGTTCATTGCTAGATACTCTCGAGTATTGTTATATCTTTATTGTTATTACCTGCAACCAATTAATTAATCCATTATTCAAGTGAAGTTAGTGTTGTAGCTATGGGTTATCTTACTGCACATTTTATTCAGGATATTACAAATTGTTTATTTTAAAAAAATTTGCCTCTTTTTTTTCAAATATTTTTGTATGGAATGAATCATAATGACTAAGTGCATTTTGAAAAGAAAGTTTGGAATGCTTATCGTCAGTGCAACAATGCTTCGTAGTGTAAATATTCGTTTATGTTTATCACTTATTCGCGTATCAGGATTTATAACTCTAATATAAGAAGTTTAGTGCTGTTTAATATAGAAATTCGATGATCGAGTGATTGTTTTAAAATACTTTCATTTTTCTTTTTTTTTTCCTTTTATCTTCAAAAAATAAATTCGTTTAGACTATTATTGATTTTTTCAATGAGTGAAATTTATTCTGTATATTTTTTTTTTCCTTACCGTTTGTTTCGCTTGGTTGCAGGGTCAGCTTCTGTGGAGCATTGTCTTCTTACATCCGGCTCCATAGATGCATGTTGTTGTTTGTGTTCCATTTCCCTTGTTATTATGTTTTGGACTTGGGGCGATACTTATTGCCCATTCATCCAGGTGGCGTAGATTTCTTCTTTCATACGGCCATTGTCGGAGATTGTTGAGCCAAGGTTTTTGAAACTGTTGTATCTCATTCTTCTTGTGACTATCGTTACCTGACCGATCCGTCTCTGTCGTCGGTGATAACATATCTGGGGATTGAACCCTTCTATGTGTATCTTATACGACATCCTCTCTCGACGTGCAGATTAATCACTGCGCTATGGGTAACCGCTGAAATTTATTCTGCATATATAGCTTTTAATTGATTTGTTAATTATATGGCTTTTTTCATTTAGCTAATAAATGTTATTAATGTCAAAATAATTGATTACGACGAAGGCATAGCAAGTAATTAGAAATATTAGTTGGTTTTCATGTTGCTGCTTCTATTACTTCAATAGAGTCATCCTACAGATATTTTCCGATAATTTTTCTCTTTCCTATTCACAAGAAAAACGTTTGCGAATAAAATTGTCTTGCAATGAAGGATAAATATTTCTGATAAATTGAAATAATGATGAGAGAATTTCAGTATTTTCATTTGGAAAAATTTTTTTTAGCGTTGATGAGAAATTTTCAGTATCTACGATAGCTTCTCTTTGTTAAAGCGCCTGGTTGATTAAACCTCTCCTTTTCGTTTTCCTTGGTTTTTTGAAAGTTGAAAACATTCAACAATTTATTCACTTTTAGATCTGATATATCTTATCGATATTAGTTTTATGTCAGTTTGATATTTCTTTCTTTCTTTTTAACTTGATCGTGGAAAAAGTGATAGGTTACGTGTATAATTACATGGAATTGATAGTGTCTTCTTGGCTTAATTAAACAATCCTTAAATTATGGCTGGAATTGGAATGAACGTATGAAAATCTATGATATTAAATGATAGTTTTCTGCAATTTTCTTATCAGCTGTGACAAAATTGTTGTATTTTTTTTTCAGATTAGCAACAAATGCTCATTTTATCATGCCGATCGTGAATCGGCTTAAAAAATTTATCCTTGGCTCAAGTTTCAATTGTGACGGTCAGAAGTCAGTTCTTGGCACTGGAACTAAGATTCCTTATATCGTCCAGATCGATACGGATGTTAGAGACTACTGGATATTGGATGAAGTAATTGGTGATGGCGCATTCGGGAGTGTTTACAAGGCGAGATCGAAATTGGAGCCAGGAAGGTTGGCAGCTGCAAAGGTTATTTTGTTATTTGTGCACTTTTTTCTTTTTTATCTTTTTACAATTTTTAGTTGTAATCGGTCAGATCAAATCGTTGTAGGCAATGGAACTGGAAGAGGACGAAAGTCAGGATGTGATGGTTGAAGTATCAATTCTTACTCAGTGTAAACATCCAAATATTGTTGAACTTTATGATGCTTTCATTAAGGGTCATCGTATTACGGTAGCTGTTTAATACTCATTTACTTTCACTCTGTGTCAATTATATTTCATTATTGTCATTAGAATATTGGAAAAGTGGTTAATGAACGTGAAACTTGACATTTGTTTGAACTGTATAACATATGTCGAAAGCTTGTCTTACTTGAAGAGACCATGAAAAGCCTTGGGCAGTTTTCATACAGTAATAGACTGTTTACGTAAATTTTGAACTGTTTAGGATAAGGATTATTTTTCTTAATTCTGTTTCATGAATTTCGACAAATTCGTTTTTTTTTCAATGCAGCTATTGTTGGAATATTGTGGCGGTGGTGCAGTGGACAGTATAATGATGGAGCTATCACGAAATCTTAGTGAACAACAAATTCATTATATTATGAAAGAGATCCTGAAAGCGTTGGATTTTTTGCATATCAAAAATGTAATCCATCGAGATATAAAAGCTGGGAACGTTCTGTTAACAAGCGATGCAAGAGTAAAACTGGGTAAATTATCTTACCGTATTTTCATATCTCATCGAAAGCACTCATTTTAATGGTTTCCTTTTTGGTGGTAAGTTCACATGTTCACTTGATTTACTATCACATTTGTGGGAAAAGCAACAAGCTTTTACCCTTTTGCCAAAAGTGATAGTTAGTATTAAAGTTTATTTACTGGATGATTTCAGCTGCTTTTGACATATCTTTTGAATGAAACAAGGAAGAACTTCGAACTTGGTAGTGTATTGCTTTACTTAACCTAATTTTAGCTGATTTTGGCGTATCAGCGCTGTGTAAAGGTGCTCGGGAAGTACGGTCGACGTTCATTGGAACGCCATATTGGTAAGTTGTTTTGTTTAAATTTAACTTTGATTTCACTTGGTTTCATTGTAATAGTGGTGTATTATTCATGTTTCGTAAATCATAAATTTATGACGTAAATGGTTCATTAAAAGATGATGGTTTAGGCAGTTAAAAGCAATACGTTTGATGAACCGATTTTAAGAATTTTAAGTGGAAAATATGTTTAAAAAATGAAGTATTAAGCCTGAAGTAAACTTTTTGCTGATATTCGAAGAACCATATTTGAATCCAATTTACCTTACTAAGTTAGGTTCGATACTTTATATTGCCTTTCAAATATGTTCATTTTTAACGTTTTGATGCTTAACTTTTGTTGCGACATTTAAATTCTCTTTGCTGTTATAATTAATTATATGAAACAGGCTGTGTGACTTTCCTTCATTGAATGTTGTTAGTTATGAAGTTTCTTTTTGACATATCCAGGATGGCCCCCGAAGTAATGCTGTGTGAAACATTTCCGGAAAAGTATTACAATAACTTAGCTGATATTTGGAGTTTCGGGATTACTCTTATTGAAATGGCAGAGGAGAAACCACCTTATAGTGAAATGAATCCTGCAAAAGTCATTTTCAAAGTGGGTATGATTACTTGTTTTCTTCTCAGAGGTGTTAGTTAAACTTGGGATCACTTTACTTACTCGTTACCGAAAAAAACCGAAGCAAAGGTGAAGAGGAAATGTGAAAAAAAATCAATGTTTACTGAGCAGAATTGTGAAAGATGTTTTGTAGGATTCTACTGATTATGAAGTATGGTCATTTCCCCACAATTTTTTTTAGGTGATAAAAGCAGATCCTCCTATCTTGGAACATCCCAACCTCTGGTCATCGAATTTTCAAGATGTGGTTACCAAGTGTTTAACAAAAGATCCGGGAAATAGGCCAAGTGCTGCTGATTTATTAACGGTTAGTAGAGCTTTTTTTTACGTTGGAAATTCTTTAAAATTTCTGTAAAGTACTTTTGTCTAAAAAGATTTTACTTTGTAGCATTGCATTTGTTTATCGTAAAAAGTTCTTTTTTCTTGCTAGGATATTTTATGTATTTTTGCAAAAATCACTATTCACTTTTGAACATGTAAAATAAGAATAGATTGAGGTCTAACATGACTGGTAACGGAGATTAAGGGGATACCTGAGAAACGGCTGCCACATCCAAGAAAGGTAGCAGGCGAGCAAGTTACCCACTCTCAGAATGAGAGAGGTTGTGACGAAAAATAACGAAACCGTTCTTTTCGAGGTCGGTTGTCGGAAGGGGTAAAATTATGAATAGTTTTCTAGTTGTGATTGATGACTTTATCTTTTCATCAATTTGTCGAATTTTCATGAATAGAACTATATTTTATTTTAGCACCAATTTTTTGCACAACCAGGAGCAGTTCAGTGTATACGTTCATTGATTAGCGAAATGAATGCTGAACAAATAACAACAGAAGTAGTGGTTGCCAGTGATGATGAAGCTTTGTATGATGATGATGATGGCACAGCTACATTGAGTAGTGTCGCAGCAAATAGTGAAGTATGAGTTAAATAGTTTTTGTGATTTCTTCGTTTTCAGAAACCCTAAAAACTCATTCTATATTAGGCCTACATCATTTAAAGTTGTTGCATTTCAGCACTTATTAAACTTTGAGGATTATTCGTAGTGTTTACTTTTCTATGTTTTTCGTGGATACTACTTATTTTTTTCAGGCTCAGATATACGATACGAGTAGTGTGAGCAGTAAACAAATTCATTCAGTTGTGTCCAGCACCGAACAAAAGATAACAGCTCATGTGGCAACATCCATCTCAAAACCACCGGTAACAAATGCGGGATCAACGACAGTTGTCGAACTGGTACCATCGGAACGCATCGGAACAAATGATAATGATGATGCTAATTTTTTATCATCCTTATTATCAGGAAGAAGACAGCATGCACCAGGTTTACCAGCAAGAGATGGAGATAATATGGAAAAAGAGAAAAACACGGTACGTTATTCAACGACATGCGTCTTCCTTCTCTCGATCAATGGTTTTCAATTATTTACTCTCTTTGGAATTGTAATTCTTCTGTTTAAAAGGGAGCTAATTTCTTATGATTTAGGTTGCAATAGTAGAAATAAATGGTATCGGCCAGGATAAACCAGTGCTTCTCAGGTCTAACAGTGTAGGAAGTTGCAAAAGTTTGGGACGAGGACATCATCATGAAGCTATTATAGCTCTTAGTGATCTCGATAAGGCATTGAATCTGGAAGAGGAACTGTTTTGTGAAGATAGAGGAGATGGTATGCTTAACCACTTTTTCTTTTTTATTCAGTGATTTATAAATAGATCCGTCCGTGTATGCTTAATTGACTGATTTATATAGATCATCGTTAGCTAGTTTCAAAATTAAAGAATGAAGATCTTAACCTACGCCTTTTAGTTAGTCAGTGATGAAAACCTGTGGATTCATTTATTTATACACTATCAGTTTTTTAATATTTAAAATTTTTCAAATGAGATGAATTACTGTTTTGTTATCCACCCGTCTTAATCCCTATTTTAATTCTTTTTAATCTATCTTAATAAATGTTACAGTAAGGTTGCAGATTTTCTAGAAGTTTTTTAAACCCTTTACTTTTTGTTTTAGATGACGTATCTCCAATACCAATTTTATCACCGAGTCCTGATTTCTTGTTTTCCAAGTGTTCGGAACTAGCCTTGCCAATATCAGCCGTCAGAGAACCTGATATCTCCGTCAACAATAAAGTGGAGAACACCATTAATCCGAGTATGATTGTTCTTCCAAAGTCTGAAGTCAGATATGTGGAAATTGGTTAATGTCATCACAAGATCAGTGAAAATCCATTTTAAAACATGAGTTATTTTCAAGTTTTTTATGCAGGTGCGGAATTGAAGTTGGATGGTTCGAATAGAATCCCTGATATTGTATCGGAAGAGCAAATTTACGATCAGTCACAGGGACAGCCTACCACGGTATAATATTGGATTCATTATAGCCTGAGTATTTAGTAGTTGCGAAATGTAATTTAAGATTAATTCCAAAATATAGGTTGAAATCACCGAAACAGGAGCTATTGTAACAACCTCAAATGCTCCACTCAATAAGAAATCGGTTGAAACTAATGCTCAAGTCAAATTGGAACTCCCAGATGCCACACGGGAAGCTGATTTCGTCCATTCGTTAAAAGTAGAGGATAGTCAGCAATTGAAGGTAAAGGTAGGATATTCACCCTATTATGCTTTCTCTTTTAATTTTATTTTTTTCTTTTAGTTTCTGTTAGAAAACATAGGCTGTAATTTCTATCGAATTCACACTGATGAAATATTTTCTTTTCTTTAATTAGTTTCTTCGAAAATTCTGATGGGATTTCTACGTTATTGAATCCTGCATTTTTATCGGAGGAAATTTGGAACATTGTAGACATCGTCAAAATGAATGTTTACCACTTTTCGTATTCATAACACCACTTTTCATAAAAAAGTATCTTGATTCTGACTTTTTTGATTGCGTCCTGATAACTATTTTTATGTGAAAGGTAATGGGATTCCATAGGAGATCCAAGAAGCATTTTTATTGGTTACACTGGATTATATCTTATAGTAATGCTGTATAATTTTTTTGGTTGGAATTTATTTTGTGCCTCAGTGTTATGCGGTTAGTCTTATCCTGTCATCCCTTTTAGGTATTTTCAAAAGAAAAAATCGATGTTCCAGAACCGATATATGTACATGAATCTTGCACAGCCAAACAGCAGACTGGTGTTAGTTAAACTGATTTAAGCAATTGACGGGTTTCTGTCCCGCTAGCATTACTAAAAAAATTGCTGTAGCTTAAAGCTTTTGTTCAGTTGATCATTCCATAATGGTAAGTTGATGAGTGAATAAGTCACATAAGTTCCTTTATCAGTACAGTTGTCTTTTTCCTTTTGTATTTGCCTACACTTTCATTAAAATTTTTATTGACAACTGGTCATAAAAAACAATTTTTGCAGCATATCAAACAGCAACCAAATGTACCGAAAATAAAGAAAAAAGATGCATATAAATCTTTCGATTCTCTTTTGAAGGTTACTTTATATCAATTTGAAATTTGACTTTTTGGAGCATTTGAGCTTTATTGAGAGTATTTCTTGATGATTTTGCTATTTTCTTATAATATTTTTATAATTTCTGCTTTCATGGGTGAGATTGACTAAAAAGTCAGGAGTTTTAGAGCAACAAATATCCAGTTTAAGAATCCTGTTCTAAGCCAGCGATCGTTTTGAAGTGTACTTGATTCCTGATTTCCACATTCATAATAATTCTAGCCGTGTTGTTTCAGATTCGTAATGAAGAATCTGCGAGTTCTACTGCCACAAAGCGGTGTTTGTCACAGACACAGGTTGTTTTGTTGAGTGAAGTAACACCATTTTTTGTTTGTTGAGTGAAATAACACTTGAAGGGATGTTTAGAATTTCATCAATCTTAAGGGAGACCCAAAAGAAATTGTTTTTTTAAACAAAGCAAATTTTTCTGCCACATAAATAGCAACAATGTTAGGCTTTTTTTAGCTTATCGATCCGGTTAATGCTTATTAGTTGAAGCCTGCTTGTTTCGGTAGAAGTATGAAAAATGAGAGTTACTTTAAGCCTTGATTTTTGTATTTTATTATCAGTTTTTCAAGTTAATGGATGGTATTGAATTTCAGGCACGTTCACGTCATTTAATACAAATCGGTCCATCTGCTGCAGTAGGCGCGAATTACCTGGTAGGCAAAGTACTTCTAGGTGTTTCTCTGTCAACAGATAATTTAAATGTTTCTGCGACACAAACTACCCATAAAAACATTCGTGATTTTATTTTGCAGGTATTTCTGCTTTCTTCTTTTATTTATTTATGAAAGGATGAAAATGTATTTATCACTTTATGCTCGAATTTTTCGTATTTTTTGAACCTTGTTTTCTTTATAATTTTTAATGTCATTCATTTTGACAGAACGACATCACGGAAACAATTGAAGCTGTTGATCTGAACAATCCAAGATGTTCTTGTTATGACAAATCAACATCAGAAAAGGTTGGATTGGTATGCTGTACTCATTATTGAGCAATTTTTATCAGATTTGTTGAAATACCGGGGTTGGCTGATACGCTTCTTCTATTTTGAGAATAATCCTCGAGTTCATACTCTGGCAAGGTCCCAAAAATTTTTTACGAGAAAGTCTGGGTAAACGAAATAGAAAAAACTTCGACATATATCTTTTTCAGAGTTCTCCTCTCATGGCGAACAAGCAGTTGCTGAAACATCAGCATTCCATTCAAGCAGGATTCAAGATTCCTGTCCCTAACGCTCCGATAAATGTCGAAACTAAAACAACGCATCATCCTAACTTATCTACCAAGGCTTCTGCTCTATCAACTGACGGCACTGAAGCAGAGAAGACTATCATTGAGATCCGTCGACCGTTATCGTATCCAGAAAGCAATAACATGCAAGTAAGCGCTGAAGTAGTGCAAATTCTAAAAAAGTGAGAGGTTCACAACTTCTGAACGGTTGACATATCAGTGGAATATTTCTACTATAAATGACATTGCGTTAAAAATATTTTTCATGTTGATTTATTTGACCGGTTTTTTATGCTTTTATAAAGCCGTATTTGTTTATTCTGTACTTGTTTCAGCAGCTTTTTAATTTTCTTCTGTAAAATTAACAATTTAAGGTTTCTGAATCTCGGGGCGGTTCATCAGCGCCTCAGCCAACACAGTTTGTACGACACAGCGCTGTTGTTTCTACAAAAGCCATTGATCATGCTCGATTGCAGGAACAAAACTGCAGTATAATTAGGGATCAGGTAATTCAAGTTACGCATTAGTCTCTTTGTATTTGATTGGATTTAAAGATGTAATGCTGTTGATTACAGAATCAGAACTGTAGGCGAGTGATTACGGAACGTAATCAAGAACAAAGTACAGTGATTTTGAACAACAAGAATGAACAGAAGACGAATAATCCAGCAAGTCAGAATGGCGCTCCCCATCACCAAGTTACGCCTACAACAAGTATCAAGAGAAAGGAAATGCAGCTGGTAAAATACATTTTCACACTTTTCAGCTGATCAAATAAATTGAAATTTCTAATGATTTTGAAAAATTTAATCAGTTTTCCTTCTGGTTATTGTTTTTATAAGATTCTGTAGGATATAATTATTGATGTTGAGAAGATAATCTGTAAGATCGGAGCATAATTGCGTGTATTAAAAGTCTTTGATAAATTCATTTTGTAATGCTTATTTGGTGAAATACTGACATAGCAGAAGCATTCATTTTAGGCACGTGAATATGATTATTTTGGAACAACATCATCAAGTTCATCAAATTCTAGTAAACATCAGCGATACAGTTATGAAGGTAAATTCGGTGAGGTAAATAATTTCATGTTGTTCGTTGTCTGGTCTGCGAGTATCGGGATAGAGTTTTGCAAGAAATTAAGTCTGAAAAACCAGTATATTTCATAGCTAGCATTGCACTTCGTAATTTTGTTTGTATAGTTATTTTTGCCATATTTTGAATGTAAATGCTTCATTCGTCCGAAAATGTAAAGTTATGGGGAAAACTTTTGCTCACGTTCTCAATAATTATCCTTGATTTTGACTTGAAATGTCTTTGTTAGGTTTGCAATTTAAATTCACTGTGATTGGAGGATTTTTCCTTTTTTCAGCGTGGTAATTCTTGTTTCCGGGCAGCTACAGCTGCCAATGGTGGTGTAACGTCGGCTGGTGCATCGGTGGTATCTGAATCAGTGATACCAATGCCGCGGACTGCATCAACTTTTGCACCTCCTGAACCGCCGGTAGATTATCATGAAAATAATAACAGTAGCAGCAACGATGTCAGGGAATCATTAAGTTCACAACAGAAAGCTCCACCTATTACAAAGTCAATGGCCAATGGCGTAGGAGTAAGTTCATTTTGTTTTGTGAACAAATACCGTACCATAAGTATGAACAGTAACTTTTGCGGTTCGTTTGAAGCGAAATAACTTGATTCACCATTATTCATGATAAGTATTTGGAGTAAACAGTCGTTTGATGTAGTTAATTGGCCTTTGCGCTATAGTTATCAGGATAAGGAGCGCTGTGATTTGGTAAAACTCATTTCATTATAGTTTATTGAGCATCCGAAACATTTTCTATGCTGTTTAGTGATCTCAAAAGAAGGTTAAATAGATCGAATTTGTTGTCATCATTCTTTGAATTATTTTTAATAATCATGTGACCAAAAAAGGTCTTACTTTCTAAAGAGTACAAGGAATTTTAAAGATAATGGAACTTGGAATCATCGATCGTCTGATTGAATCAAATATTTGTTTATGTTTCCAGATTCGTAACACTGGTGCATCAATCATTGGAGCACGACGCTCACCACATCGTCAGACTGTAACAAAGAAAACTCGGGTATACGTTGTCGATGGAGTCCAGATGACATCAACTTCACATCAAGTATTCGGAGTAAAGCAGGATTATGAATTGAGGTTGAATTTTTAATTTTCGAATTCTAGGTTGCTGTTGTAAAGTCTTCATCACTGTGCAGTGATGTTCTTAGAAGTGGAAGTTTAGAGTGTTAATTGCTGAACGTATTTCAAATCTTCTCAGAATTAAACAAGTTTTGGATCATTCTGAAAAACTGAGCAGCGGTAACAGTGAGAAATTTCAAGTGTTAGAGACGTTTGCTGTTTCACTTCTCTTTCCATAAAAACACTTTCCCATATGACATGAGTTGAAGAAGTGTTTCTCAATCTCTATTCTTAATTTTTGGCTTGGACATTTAATTTGAAAATATTTGAAATATGTTATAGTTTTATTCCGCGTCACTATATATCGCTCTTCGGTGATTGGTCAGTCTTCAAGTTCATGTTACGTTGTTTTTAGCTGTTAATTTTTAATAGCTGTTGTTTGTTTTTCCTCATCGTCTTATTTGCCTCTTTGTGTGGATTTGTACTTGCCTGTACATTTGTGGTACTGCATCGTTCTGGCTTTATTTCATTCCCAGTGTTTATATTTTCGTTCGTGATTCGGAATACAGAAATCGAGGATGAATGAGGGTTTGTTGAGATCACTTAATGTTTGTTTAATGCGTCTATTTACTGATTATTTCATCAGGAAGTGTGTGTTCGGTCATTTGCCTTTAAAGTGATCTTATTGGCAGTACTCTTCTCGAAAGATCTTTATGCTTTAGTGGTCGAGATTTCGTGATTTGTGCTGTAAAGTGTTCTGTGTTGTGATACTTCAGCATTCTTCCAATTTTTATTTTTTCTGTTATGTTCGCAACTTCACTTAATCGTTTCCAGGAAACATCAGTTGCATGAGTTACGTCGCTTACAGCGTGAAGAAGCTCGTCAACAACGTGACTTGAACGCAAAGGCCGAAGCATTGCGCAATGAACAAATAAAACGTTTTGCTTCAGACAAAGAAGTAGGATTTAATATCTATTAAAGTGTTTCTTTGACTTGTCAGCTTAGAATGCCATGTAATTTGTTTTATTTATTGGTGAGAATATAATAAAACAAAGTTATTCTACCTAATTGCAAAAATTGTTTAGTTGGAATTAGTGGTAATCTGGGTTACTTCAGAATATTTGCAAGAAAACGGACATTGAATTACAAATGTTGGCTCGAACGCAGAAGAGGCAGTTAAAAGAGTATGAAGATATACATAATGAAGATTTGAAGCAAACACTGAAGAGAATACAAAGCGAGCAGGTTAGTGTCAGTTTTTTTGTGCTTTTTTTACTTTCAGTTACGGGAATTTTGCATGAAAGCATACATTGATTTTTGGAGGGCTTAATACAATGTTACTTAAATACGGATGCTTTTATCGAAGGTTCAAGCAGAACTTCAATTATTAACCTCCTCCATCAGGTTCTCTTGATTGTTGCAGGGTAGTGGTGTTACAGCAAAACATTAGGAAGAATTAGGTTCTCGAAAAATTGCTTGACTGTTACCTTACTTGTTTCTTAATCATAGGAACGTGAATTACGTACGTTTCGTGAACAACTGAGACAGGAACAACGCGATCTGAAAATGGAGATGGACGCTGTCCCTAAAAGTCAACGTAAAGATTGCTATCGTTTGCGGAAGGAACAACTGGATAGCGATCAACAAAACAGAGTCAGCAGTAGCGCAAGATGTTACATAAACACTTGTTGCATGTTCATTTTGTAAAAAGTGTATTTCTTTATCTCATGGAAATCGGTCTAATCTTTTAGGAGATGAACTTTATTGCTGAACAGCAATCTGAACAAGCAGCACGCTTAACTCATGTTCAGTTGGATCATAAAATGAAGATTCTGCAAATTGAAAAAAATCTCCTGCAACAAAAGCATGCTATTTTAAGGTTTTCTTCTCAGATGTTTTGAATGATGAAATGTGATTAAGTGAAATCTCTGATTTGGCAGAATCTTGCTTTTTGTATTTTTTTATTTAATTTATTTATTTGATATAGATATTTGGGAAGGCTCGCTCCGTTTAACTAAAACTACTAATCTTGCTTTTTGTATTTTTTTATTCTAGCGGGTATTATATTAAAATTAGGAGGTGTAGGATTGTGAAGTGGAACCTTACATTTTTGACTTTTATTTTTGATTTTATTTGTTACTTTTCCAGATCACGTGAAGCTTCAGAATGGGATTTAGAAGAGAAGCAGCTGGCTGAACGCCATCATCTCAACAAGCAGGAATTAAAAGATCGCTTTTATCTGCAAAGAACTCAAATGCTTGCTCGACATCAGAGAGTAAATTTCCACTTAGACATATAATAGCAAGCTTTTACATTCATTCATTTTTATCAGTGATTGCTGTTTCCCATTAATGCAGGAATTGGATCATATGCGCCGTGTAAATGAAATGGACGAAGAGGAGCAAATACGTTCGTATGCCAGCTTCAAGAAACGCTTACCTAAAGATTTCCGTACTGAATCCAAAACTCGAATTGCTATGTTCAAAGAGAGTTTGCGTATTTCTTGTCAGGTAACAGATATTTAAGTGTTGCTGACGTAGAATTTAAAAAAATTGATTAATTTTTTTATCTTTATGCAAATTTTGCATTCCGTAGAAGGATGACCCTGCAACACTTCACGAAAAGATACGAGCGTTCGAGGAGAAAGAAAAACAACGCGTACGAAATGCACTGGAAGAACATGAAACTAAATATGCTCGAAAGCTGAGAGAATTGAAGGAGAAAAATGCGACAGCTATACGGGAGTTAGAAGAAATTCATGTTAGTTTTTTCAAGTTTAATTTGTTTGAATGATTTGGATAATTTTCCGAAATATCTTAGTTTTGTTTTTTTTAGTACAGAGGTATTGAATGGAATGTTACAGAATGTAAAAAGGATTTGCAGTGCAATCAAATTACGAGTGTGATATTTTGACTAACTTTGTAATGTGAGTTTGGAATGTACAGTTTTTTAGTTAAAATGAGGTCAAAAGCATCATTGTTTTTATATTCCTTATTTAGAGTGAGAAACGCAAAATGCTATTGGAAGCGGAAGAAAACAAAATGGAAATGTACGAGAATGAATATGAACAAGTGATAGCTGATTGGAAAGCTGGCTTACCTATCAGGAAACAAGTATCATTTTTCACTATTCTTCATTAATGCTGGTTTCTCTTTTTCTTTTTTGTTGAATATCAGTAGAAATATAAGGAAAGGTTCTGCCGTCGAAGGGACAAGTGAAATTTAAAAATCACGAAGCACGAAGGAAGTGTTTTGGTTGCTGGCTGCAAGTGCGTTTGGAATCTGTAATTGGTGACCTGTAATTCGCAAACCTTATTCTTATTTCGCTCGAAATATTATGTTGGGCTACAGCTGAAAAGGTTGAGCAGAACATATTGCTGCATGTTTATCTCTGCAATTATAGGCACTGGAAGCAGAATTTGCTTGTGAACTTGATGAAGTAGAAGCGTTCTATAGGAAAGAGAATATGCAGTCACAGCGATTGCCTGTTCCAATTTCTCCAACTAGTTCCTTGTTAAGTAAGACACTTTAAAAACTTCAAGTTTGTTTCAGACTTACACTTGACTTGAATATTGCGAGTTTGTCATTTTTTAGGCAGAAAAGAAATAATTGTTGGACCATCGACCGCAGTGATTGCCAATTCGGCTCTTTGAAGAGGATAATTTATAGCACAAGAAGTAATTTGATATATAATGTTGTTATGTTGTGGGAATTTCCCACAATTTATAATGTTTATAATTATTGAACAGTATCTGACTCATTTAGCGATGTTTGCTTTTATGCATGAGCTTAACTTCTGTTCACTTGGCTCAGGAAATGTCAGAAATAAATGTTCTGTATTAGACCTGAAATGAAATATAGAATCAGATATATATTTATGCTTGTTCACTTTTCTTTTGCTTCAAATACATTTACTTTACTCATTGTATTCTTTCTCGTAGTGATGAAATGATTTTTCTATTGTTCAATTCATGTTCATTTGTTGATTCTTTAGGAATTCTTTTCTCTTTTGCATTTGTGAGAAATAAATTTCAGCTAAGGTTTGAAGCATTTGGTTCTATTGATTAGCCCTTATGTTTATATATAATTTGATATGAAAAACAATCCTTTGGGTGGGTACTGTTGACCATTAGATAATCCTGATGGATATTTTGGAAATTGTCAGATCGCACATATCATGCTGTCGAAAATTCCTACGAATATATATGTTTGAAGGAAACGTTATGATGACTGGGCATTTCCTGTTTTTAACGCTTTATCATAAAAATGACAATTGTTTTATCCGGATTTTATTGCGAATGCGAAATATATTTAGTTTTAAATAAATGCACTTCTCTCTTCCTATATATTTTACAATACTTAACAATCAAATTGATATCTTGGTTGATGTAAATCACAATTTCTGGGTAAATTTTGTTTGCAAGTAATTTCTTGTTCTATACTATGGGAAAAAAATTTGTTTCGACGTGTTTTTCAAATTTTTTTAGAAATACTTTCGGTATATATGATTGAATTTTAAAGATCGGATCGAAATTTTAAAAAAAAGTTGAGACATATAGGAAAATAACTGGAAAAGTTTGCCAATTTTATGAATATATCGGGACTGATGCACTACCTCATTTCTAATAATATCGATGTTTGCATCGGATTTGAACATTTCATACTTTATTAGACGGATATCTTTAATGACCGTTGAGGACTAACAAATTGGAAAATAAAAACTTAAATACAAAGTGAAAAAGCAGCCACAATGATCACAGTGTTTAAAGCATTAATGAATGACCTGATAGCGAGTAAATTTGGCTGGCTGTGAGAAAGCTAGCAATGTTTACGGACTTTTACGATGGTGTTCACAAACAGACCGTTGGATACCTAGTAAAATAATTAAACCCATTTAGTCTACGCTTTCGTCACAATGTATGACAAAACGTGTGTTCAAATACAAAGGCTCAATATGCACACGATCCACATGCAAAAAGGAACACGGAGTAATCTCAGAAGGAAAACATTGAAGCAATTGGTCCTTTTAACCAGATTTTAACCATCCGTTAACTACCTAATGGTCGAAACCTGCCTCCCAGCAAGCATATAATATTCAAGATGGTAATAACAATGTGATGAAGGAATGTACAAGTGAGTGTACGAAAATACTGTGAGAAAAAGTAACGAATCAACTTGCGATTCCCTGTGCAAAAGTACCTGAAGGAGGCCGAAATTCTTTGGGAATGAAATTCATCTGGAAAGGTGAAAAAGAATACAGTGCTTTTCCAATGTTTTTACGACAATTTTCACGTCTTACACCCTCTCGGCGTAAACAAACAATCATTTCTCCCATCTGGAAAGGAAAAACATGTGGGAATACGGTGGCAATCAAAATGACAAGAAAATAGTTTTGAAGCAATGTAAACAATTACTTGATCAGCAGTAACTCCACAGCTCTCGCGTATGAGGCGTCCCTCTTCATAGGTGATGGCCATCGATGTACGGTCCTTTCCACTCTTGCAACAGAGTACTGGTATTCCACGAAGTGCAGCGTTTATGGACATCACTAATCGGAATATCGATAAGTTCTTGTTTGTCGGATTTGCCACTACCTATATATAAGTTGGTTTATCCAGAATGACTAGGTCAGAAATGCAACGAAAACTAATAACACAACTTTGATTTTATAAAATGCACAAAAGAGATCTTACAGTAGCAATAAGTTCGGTAACAAGCTCTTCAGCAGTGTACAATACGTTCTTCGCAGTCGAAGCATAGGAGGCTAACTCTTTAGCAGCGGCCAAATTTATTGCTTGTTCCAATGAGCTATCGCCAGCAATAGATTGCGAAAACGTTGCTTCGTGATTGATGCCCAAATTCCAGAACACTGCATTCACACTGAACGTACAACCTGAGCGAAGAGCTTCCGACAAATCCTGAATGACTACTGTATCTTATTATATTTACGAGTGAGAGAAAAAAAATTTCTTACAAATTTGATTCATGTGGACTTGATCGAAAGAAAAGACCTCATGCACACTATGCGGCAAAGGTACTTGGACGATAATTTTTGAGCGGTCGCCGCTAACTGTTGGTACGCAAACAGATGCAACAGATGAAGTAGCAGGGAGAAACTTGAACAAAACTCGATCATGTAATGATGCCCAACACTCCCTCGCATCTTCCATCATGCCCCGCTCGTCGCCATAGCAAGACAAAAAAGAGAATACCTGAAAAGTACGAAAAAAACGGTCATTTAACAAAATCTATGCTTCAATATTTGAGAAATAAAAGAATATTCACAGTGACAAGTGGAGAAACACTGGACCAATCCAGTAATTCTACTGATTCTTGCTCCAAAAGGGCTAGCAATCCAGTCGTCACTATGGTAATTGCTTGAGACAATACCAGATCACTTCGTAGTTGGATATGAAAGTAGAGTTGGCAGTCACTGGACTTTTTTAGTGCCAAAACCAAACCTGTGAATACCAATTTTTCATTGAATTAATTAAACATATTTCAAATAAATATTTCAAAGCATTAACTTCACAATTTAAAACGATCACCTAAAAGTTGTGCATCAAGAAGACTTTCCGCCAAATGCAGCATTGCGTCAAGAACAGAATTGAAAGTCTGTCTTGCATTCTTCACATATTCTTTTCTTGAAACCTGAAAACTATTGTAACATCAGTTATCCTTAAATGTAATTGAATCACTTATTGTGCTCATGATATTTTTTACACGAAGTACCAATCAGAGGGATGATGATCACCCCGAAAATTTCCGAACAGAATTTACTCGCAACAATTACTGAAAAAATTTTACTTCATCATCAGGTACAGAGTCGATAACTGCCATTTTTGTGTTCAAACTGATTAGAAAAGCTTCTATTGTATCTAGCTGGCTATCCAAACCATCGGGTATAACGTGTTTTTCCTGGAATACTAGAAATTAAAACTAAAACTTAATTTACCCATTTTAGGCATGCAGTGTGATACAAAAATAAAAAATTTCAATAGCAAGTAATAAATGGAAAAATCTACAACGCTGAACACCGCAGCAACTCAAATTTGACTCATTTTTTCTTAAACCTTTTTAATCATCAGTCCATATTTACTACAGCACCTGGAAAGTGATAAAGATGGGACGAAGTTGTGCATTCTTAACGCCCACTATTCTTTGCCACATCACTGCTTAGTAAATGTTACTGACAAAGTCAAACAAAACCTCTTCAACAGATGATCGTGCCGTCGAATTCTGAGTTTGAGACCAGCGCGAAAGATAATCGATTAATGTGGACACAACTGGGAAGGAACCAATTAAATCAATCAAATTTTCATGGAGCTGAAAGACGATAATAACATACTGCTTATAATTTATGGAAAGTAATTGTTTCTTGAAAGAAAAAATATCACTTCGCTAATTTGTCCAAGTGCAACATCAAAGGCAACAGAACGAAAAAAACTTTAATCAGCTTAACGTATTTTGCGCTTTGCATTAAATACACTCACTTGTTTTATGTCGGCCATCAACTGAATACCAGTTTTATCTACTTTACCAAAGTCTGTAACATGCCATTCGTTTTCGATTTTCCTTGACATTTCACCGATTTTACACTTCGCAGCTTGTAAAATTCGACGTCTGCGATAGAATCGACAATCAAGAATATGATCAACTTGTTTCGGATTGTTGACTGAACTACAGAGTGTGACACGTTGTTTTGTCAAGCCACCATGCTAAAAAAAATATTACTACAAAAGCAATAATGGTTTCAATATGTTCGTACAATGTTAGTAATTCTTACCGCAAAGCGTAGAGGAATGGCACTAGCAGTGCCAACGGTGAGGTAACTATAGGAATGTCCCTCAATGAAAAATTGTTGCAGATGCAAATTAGTAGGCACAGATGCGAAGGCAACACGGAACTTCTCCACGGAGGAACGAAAAGATGGTCCCGCATAGGATTCAAGGAATTCCAACGAATCCACAAAGATCTCTTGATTGGTGGATAAATGCCTATAAAGAGAAAATATACATCGTCTGCAATATGCAGCAAAAAGGTACCCGTGAACTAAATAGAATGAGTGGATATGAATTAAAGAGAGTAAGTGAAAGCTTACCTGAGACAGTCGTGCACTAAATCCAGGTGCTCGTTAGGTACACACCATAAACGGGTTTTCAGCTGTTCATTCATTTCATTACACCACTTTAGGTATAGTTTAACCAACTGTATAGGTAATGTTGTGCATAGCTTACTCTCCCACATCACTTCTTCACAAACGATTTTGCGAGAATGCAGACTAACATTCTAAACAGTTCCCTTTATTGTGGTATCTATTACATGAGGCAAATTGAAGAAATTAAGCTGAACAGAAAAAACACAAATAAAGTAAAACGGCCAGATTGTGCGTGCCAGCTGATAACAAACCATAACTCAAAAATGTGGTCGAATTTTAAGATAAGTAGAGGAATCGAAATATAATACCTGAGATATAGAGAATTTGTGAGTCTTCCTAACGGGACTAGTCAGATAAAAGGAGTTCAACGAGTTAGACGCAGGAGCAAATGCACTGACGGTGTAAGTGTTAAAAAAATTATCAGCTATTGCATCGAGTTCCGCCTGAGCTAATCTGTGAGAACAAGTTGACATCTTAAACAAATTATTCCATTTTGTTTAGCGAGTACAAAACAGTAGTTTTTTTCCATATCAATAGAAAATTGCATCACTAGTTGACGGCAGAAACAACTACTTATCGAAGATTAAATCAAAGTTTTCGTCAGTTCCTTAGCTGGTTTATATTTTCCCATTCATTTGCTTTTCGTCAATTTAAAAACAATTTCGCTCACCTTAACCATCCATTCCTCCCTTTGCTTCTCGCTTTTTGAGTAGAAAGTCACTGATCCAGCGTCGAGATTTAACACAAATGGAAATTTGTGATCCTTTTCGGGAAGTGTTGTCACATGCACTTTCTCTAACACAATTATCATTGGTTCAATAGGTTCTTCTTTGCAGTAGCGAACACCCAACACATTACTCCGAATTCTCAGCTAAACAGTGGTCTATTTAAAAGAAGAAAGCAATGAATGAACTATGGTGAGAGGTTAATGAGGTCAATCATATGAATGTAACAGAACTGAAGTAAAGAAAGACGTAAAGAAGGGAGCATAAAAGGTCATCTTTTATGATGGATTTCTATCATATAGTTTTCATCGACAAATACCAAGATTCCGAAAACTTTTTTGCAGAGCTATAAGACAATCTGTGTCTCTCTATTGGTCTCTTACTGTCACATACACATACAGTATGGTCTTGACGACAATGATCACCAAAGATTAAAGACTAACCTCAACTTTCCTTAGCATTCCGTTGCTTTCCATTTCCATCTGATCACGAAAGCCATCTTCATTTTCACTGGAAAACATCCATTTGTAAATATCAATAGCGTTATCATCTTCCATCTACAATTAGTTTAGTTAAAAAAAAGGGAACACTTCATTCACCTCACTTGTTTTCACCGACTAATTAAAATTAATTTAAAAAATCTCTACAGTGACAAAAAAAATATCAAATAGTGATCATGTGTGTGTATGTGAGTGTTTGTGTGTGTTTGTGTGTGTTTGTGTGTGTTTGGGTGTGTGTGTGGGTGTGTGTGGGT
>JABVXS010000775.1:0-23482 GCA_013365335.1 Madathamugadia hiepei | reverse complement strand
TTTCAAATACCTTGGCTCAACAATCTCCGTCAATGGCCGTATGAAAGAAGAATTCTATGCAATAAAAATAGCTGCCACCTGGACAAAATGGGTACAACAGGAATCACTTAAGATAAGAAGGTGAAGAGATCGCCTTCAGTGCAGTGGCTAATAACGAGGAAAATGGAACAATTCAACTACTTGTATCGATGGAGCCGAACGCTCGAAGACGATGCTTCACAGTGGCGGACCCTGCAACCTGGCGGAACAATCGCTAAAGGAAAAAACACATTATTCAAGAAATATTCGAAATTGTCAATTTCATTCGATGATTTTATGCAAATTTTGAAATTGATAGGATGAATGAGTGAAAAAGTGAATAATAATCACTGATAAGTTGGGAGATGTTTATTGTCAGTTTGTAACATTTTGAAATGCTCAAGGAATTAATTGGATGAATGATATCTCGGTTAGATCAAAGTAATTTTGGATTCAAAATGGAAAAGAAAGATGTAAGATCAGATGATGATCAACTACCTGCCGTGGATGACATCGTACTATCATCCCGGAATAAGGCGTACAAGTTGGTATCGGTGATTGGTGAAGGTGGTTACGGGAGTGTCTTCTTGGCTCGGTGTGAGAATGATGAAAAGTAAGTTGGAGTTCACACAACGCATTATCAGTTACTAAGATACATGGTAAGAATACTGGTATGAGAGATAAGATTACTTCAATTCAGGACAGGATTACAGGAATTCAGGAAAAGATTAGTGGAATACTGGAGAAAACTACTGGAATACTGAATAACATTACTGGAATACTGCATAATATTACTGGAATACTGCATAAGATTACTGGAATACTGCATAAGATTACTGGAATACTGGATAGAATTACTGGATACATGATAGCATTGCTCGAATATAATACGAAAAGTTAACTCGGACAAATGATAAATGAACTGGAATACTTGATAAGTCTACTCAAAATATAAAATAAGTCCATTGAAATTTATATTAATTAATAATCAAAGTTTGCTAAAATATATGACAAATAATGTTTATTACTCAGAAGTGAAATATAGCAGAAATTAGGATCAATAAGTTGGAATGAGTTTACGGTGAGGTTAACTGAGATGCTCGCTGATATAAATGATAAGTAAACCGTTATCAGTGGGCCAAAATGATATCGTACAGTCATGTCCTTTCTACTTGAAAAAAATTTTATTACTTATAACTTTTAAAGGAGAAAAAATTTCATAATAGATAAATCAATTGAATTAAATCAAATTTTTTGCATGAATAAATATTCAGAAAATGATTAACTTTAATTTTTGCTAATTGTCAAAAAAATTAAAAAATTCTTCTTAAAAGATTTATTAAATTTAAAAATAGCTACTTTGATTGTTAAAAGAAACGAATTTGTTTGGTCTATTAGCTACTGCAAATATTAATCATGACGAGGGAAACTTACTCATTAGCTCGTAATTAACTAATTAATTAACTTACAATCTGCGACTATCATTGCTATCATACGCATCCGACATTGTTGAAAAAAATCTTAGATTGGTGGCATTAAAGGCAGAAAAGTTTAGTAAGACTGTATTAAAAGTTGAAATTGGTGTACTGCGTGTTGCAAATCAACAATGCTGCAAGCATATTTGCAAGTTATATGACTATGTATGCCTTTCATTCATTTAAAAAACACAAAAAAAAGATTTACAAATTGTTTTAAATCCTTGATTTTGTCTGTGAATTAAAATAACAAAGAACGATGGGAATTCAATGATAAATTAACAAAATTTTCGAAAATTACAATAGAACTCAAGTTTTTTGTTAAAAACAATTGAAGAAGGAATAATGGACGTAAACATTAATTTAATTTAAACTTAAAATCGTTGAATTTCAACTACCGTAATTCAAGTTTATTCGAATTTTGAAATTAAATTGTTCAAAAAAAAGAAAAAGGATTTTATAGGGGCATGTGAAACAAGAATTCATGTTTGTTGTGATATCACTGCTTGGACCCGATTTACATAAATTACGAAATCGTCAGCCTGAACGGCATTTTACACTTCGTACTCATTTACATTTTTTTTTCTCCAAATTATTAAAATTTCTCTTTTGGAGATATTTCATTCGAAAAATAAAAACATTGTAATTTTGCCCGCTTTTTCATTGTTCCGTGCTTTTTCAAAATTTCGAAAGTCCCATTTTTACTTTTTTTTAGCAAAAAAATTTGCTTTTCTTTTAGATAATAATAATAATAATAATAATCGCTAAACATTCTTTTATTCTGTTGCGAAATGTATAATTTTTATTATTTAAAAAAAATTTTTTTTTGAAATTAGCAAAAGAAAAATTGACAGAAAGTTCAATACGAATTGCAATACAAACATTGAATGCAATCGAAGAATTACATCAGTGTGGTTTCATTTCCCGAGATATTAAACCTGGGAACTTTGCAATTGGTAATCGAACTGAGCAACAGCATCACTGTGTTTTCATATTTGATTTCGGTCTTGCCAGGCGTTATATTAATCGGGTTTGACGTTAATTAATTAAATAGTTTAAATAATTATTCATTTGAAAGTGACAATAATTTAATAATTTAAAAGGAAAATAAAAGAAATTATCTTTGTAATTATAGATGATTGATAAAAGAGAAAAAAACAATTATTAAAAATCATAATAATTAAAATGGAGAAATTACATTAAAAACAATTACATTAATCATTAACATTGTGATTAATTATCACTTTGCAATGCAAGGATGAAATTTAAATTAAACAAAAAATCGTGGTAAAATTCTTTAATTAAAATTAATATTGAAATGAATTAATCAATAATGGGCATTGAATAATGTTAAAAAAAGATTAAACATTGTTAAATGATGATGTTAATTGGTGGAATATAGTTGCAGAATTTAGAAATGCTGCCATCGCGTGGTGAAATGGGTTGGCGTGGTACGACAAGATATGGTTCATTGAATGCCCACCAACGACAGGACTTGTCACGACGTGATGACCTCGAATCGTGGCTGTATATGATGGTTGAACTTACTAAAGGATCACTTCCATGGCGTTTCCTTGCTGGTATATTAATATTCGTAGTATCACTACGCTGTGGATAAAATAATTTTCTACGAATTGTTTAATTTATCGAAACATTTTCAATTCAAGTTTTTTTTTAGACCGTTCACTTGTACAAAAAGCTAAGGAAGATGCTCGGACAACAGGAAAAGAAACATTTTTCGATAGTTGCCCATCACAATATATTCAAATTTTGGAAATTATTGATAATTTACAATTCGAACAATGTCCACCGTACGCCACCATCTACAGTATTCTAACTGAAGTATTCTTTTGTTTTGAAATTAAAAATTCAAACATTCATGAAATACATTGGAAATTGTTGGATAAAAAATTTTGCTAGAATTTTTGAATGTGAAAAAAGTGTAATAATAAAAATGAAAAGTTTAAATTGTGGAAAATATTAAATTGAAATATTTGCAAAGTTATGAAATCCAAACGAAACATAACAGGTAGCGGAAGAGAATGGCATAGCTCTGACAATGCGATATGACTGGGAAGATAGCTTATTGTCATCTGTCACATCCAACACTCATGTGATAAGTTTTGATCAAAATTCGTCGAAAAGTCATGCCGGAAGTATTGGGAATGGCCGTGGAACGGTTGATAATTTACCAGTACAGTAATCTATGACAACTATTAGTATTCAACAACGATTATATTGGAAATAATGGATAGTTTACTTTAAAATTTTGCAAATTAAAATTTCTTCAAACTTGCCCAGACATGCACACAAGATCATTGTTATAATTTTAGCACACTGATCTGTATTTTTAAGCGCCAAAACGCTGTGAGTGAGACGTTACAGTATCATTTTATTAATTTCGGTATGTTGGCTACTGTATTTTCAAATGCCAAAACAATTTTCATTACTTTCACGATAATTACTAACATAATTTCCATTATTAGAAGCATTCTTAAAAGTCAAATTCAATACTCAAATACTTAATGAGCAATGCTTCATTGCTCTGTCCATTGTTGATTTGCAGCACGCAGTACAACAATTTCAACTTTTAATACAGTTCTACGAATTCTTCAATTTTGCCTAGTAAAATAATATTTACAAGTGTTTCATTTCAGATAAAGTTAGAAAAAAAAAAACTATTCGTGTTAATTAACAATGTTCAAATAATATTCAGAAATCATAATTGTAATTGTACAAATTCTTACAGAACAGTCATTGATTAAAATGATTGATCAATTGCAAATGACATTTTCTCTATTCAGCTGCAGTAATCACGGTAATTACGACAGCATTTATACTAATTGTTGACACATTTGTGTCGCATTACCGTAGATGTAAATATCCTCGTCAATGCCACAGCAATTAATCTTCTCATTATGCATAATTAGAGCAGGCTGGGTGAAGAAAGGTCGAAGGTAACATGGTGGTGTGAAGTGAACTGTTAAAATTTCCCGTACTGCCAAATAAGCACTTACAATGCCAGCAATCAGTGCTACCACTGAAATTTCAAATTTTAAATTAATCACATCAGTTGACTAATTTCGTTGGTATGAAATTTAGGTTATCGATCGATCATAAATGTTTGCATACTGGAAATAATAGTGACCTGACCTGAATTCTCAATCAATATTTACAATTAATTAAAAATTTTTTCAATCAATTTTATCAACTCTTCTTTGTTTCAAATTTAATTTTTAAATTTTATCCGAAAAAATTATCACATTGAAAAGCTTCATTTTTTGCAAAATTTTTTTTTGTTTTCGAAATTAGAATTATCAAGGAATGTGAAGAAATATTTTGCATATTTCAAATTTATTCATTTTTCAATTTTTATTTTTAATTTTATTTGAAATAATTTGAATTTGTATAAATCAATAGCTATTGAAATTTTGCTGAGTTTGAATTTTCATTAAATATTAGAAATATGATAAAAAAAAAGGAAATGAAAATGATTACCAATGATGAAGCCATTCCAAAGTAATTTTTTTATGTCAGTTCGTCGTAAAACTCTAAAAAAAATTAGTCAGTGTTTTTAAAATTTCTACAATTCAATTCAACATTTAATAATTTTAAAAAAAGTTTCGGAAATTTTTTTTACTAATTTTACTAATAATAATTTTCAAAGATATTGTTTAAACAGATTTGTTCGAATTTTCGAAATATACTTACTGCTTAACGAATGTCTTTAGCTAGCTACCATTGACAGATTAGCACGGCTCAATGAATATTCTTAATTGCTAAATTATACAAATGAATGTCATCATTGATCATCAATTAATGATAGCTAAAGACATTCATCAAGCAGAAGGTATATTTCATTCAAAGGTTGTTTTTAAATTATTACTAATTAAAAACTGGATATTGTAATACTTGAAGAATAATTTAATTATTATTAATTGTATAAATAGGTAATATGCGTTGCCGAAGCGACAAATTACTATTAGTTACAAGAGATGGAAATCGCAATACTACAATTATTATTAGTTATCCAGTCAAAAATATCTATTGCCCAAGATGCTTTTAATTACAAGAAATGGAATTGCAATACTTGAACTAAAATTATTATTACGTTTCCAATCATTATTTGAGAGATGCTTTTAATTATTATTAATTGCAAGAAATGGAAATTGCAGTTATTGAAAAATATTTTGAGTTGGTATTATTGAAGTAAAATAGTTACTAACTCGAAAAATGTGGGTATCTTGTAGTCTCGAGTTTTCTCGTCGATACTCATAGCATTTAAATATAAGTTTGTCAACGCCGGCAGTACAACACAAGTTGGTGGATTTGTCAATGCACCAACTAAATTCATGAATGGTCCGAAATTTGGTATTGTTAAGGCACAAAATAGTATGGTACCAAGTACACAGGTTCGTATTAGTACACGTTGAATCCCGAATGCTGCAAATTAAAACTGAAAATGTCTAAATTCATAAAATTTCCAATTACCCAATTGCATTCTTAATTAAGCATTCATTAAGAATTTGTACTGATAAATTAACTTTTAAATAGAATTTTGTGCTGAAAT
Organism: Madathamugadia hiepei; assembly: GCA_013365335.1. Taxonomy (NCBI): domain Eukaryota; kingdom Metazoa; phylum Nematoda; class Chromadorea; order Rhabditida; family Onchocercidae; genus Madathamugadia; species Madathamugadia hiepei. The sequence goes on along the minus strand of JABVXS010000775.1, from coordinate 17,419 downwards.
TTTTGTTCCAAAATAAACAACATTTTTTAATGAATTGAAATTTGAAATATTAAAAAACAAAATAGGCAAAGCAATGAATTTAAGGAAGTGAATTGGATGAAAGATGAAATAATTAGATTTAAGGCGGAAATGTTTCTATAAATATTTTAAAATGAAAAGAAATAAAAATTGAAATTTAACTAAATTTGGAAACTTTTCAATGAAAGGCTTACAATGTGGTGCATTGAAGAAATGCTCAGCTTGTTGATTAAGCGGATTTACCATAATAACTAATGCCAGGATACAGTGAATTGCTATTGTTAAATTAGCTGCATGACGGATCCAGGATGTTTGTACAGAATCCACTATTGAACTATGCATGCTGCTACCGTATGTTAGATAGCCGTACACCGATAATGGCATGTAGAGCAGGATGACTACTGTAAAAGGATGGATAAAATATCTTCTGTGAAAATTCATTGCAAAAATTATTTCAATTCAATCGAAAGAAAAAAAGAAAAAAAAAAATTTAATTTATTTTTATTTTTTTGATTTTTGTTATTTTACAAACTTAATTTAACAAAAAAAATTTACATTAAAAAAAAACAATAATCAGTTTTTTTGATTTCTTTGACTGTTACATTACATTTCACAAAGTTAATTTAACAATAAAATTTTCAATTTAATAAAATTCTCACTTTTTCGATTTCTCTAATCATTGAAGTAAAAAAAAACAATTAATTAATTTTGCCATTCTGCATTTTTATAAAAATACCAAATTTTATGATTTTGCTTTAAATTTTTATTAGCATTGATTTTTTCCTTGAAATTATTTCTAAAAAAATTACTGAAGTATTCATGCATCAAATAACTTTTCATTGAAATTAAATTTTTAATTTTGAAAAGAAAATTTAAAAACTTACAACAAAAACCAAGAATGATGGATTTGGTGAAGTCAATTGGTCGATACATGTCATGCTGAATTGTGGGAAATACCTGATGACCACTGAATGCAAATAAAAAAGTACCCAAGCTAACTATGGCACCACTGACGGAACCTGCCGGATAATATGCTTCAGGTATGCATGAGCTTACATCCCAGCTAACACCTAAAGCAATCAATAGAACGGCCAGAACTGTACATAGCATTGCTATTACAATTGCCAACCTGAAAATTTCACCACTAATAAGATTAAAATTACCACTATCATTACTGTGATAACATTCCGTATGATCGTTCCATAATGAAAATTCATTTATCAATTTTTGAAAATAAAAAATCTCTTTTGATAAGAATTGAATCATTAATGCTAGAGTTAATAGTCCTGTAAATGACAGTTTGACAATAAAAATTAAATAATTAATTTGTACTAATGTTTATTAATTACCAGAAATCAGCCGGTGATTTGAGATATGTGAGTGGCATAATGCCAATCGTTGTGACACAAATCAAATAGCAAAGACTAATATTGAAACCAAAAAATGATGCCAAGAGATGTTGGAAAATTTTTGATGAAAGTAAGATAAATACAATTGATGTGCCAAACATTGTCGCATAAACAATACGAGAAGCAATTGTCCTGAAATTTATTCCTTTTTCTTTTCATTCAATTAAATCAATTGATCTGTCGTCTTAATTACAATTTAATTGGACAAGGGGGCTTTTTACTAATTAATTTAATTAGTTTTATTAAAATTATGAAAAACAAGCAAATATTTCCTGAGTGTCAATTTTACTACATTATAAATTAATTATGTTGATCAAGTAATGTTTGAATTAAGCTAGTTTTTTATTCGAACAAAATGTTTTGTGTTAATTAAACCAATTTTACTTTTTTAATAATTAATTATAATCATAAAAAGAAGCAGAAAAATTCTTGAAACCATATTTTAGTTTGTAGGAGCAGTGCGAAAGTGTTAATGAGTGTAGAGAGTGCTTAATATTGATAATAATGATTGCGATATTGATGAGTATTAATTAATTATAAGAGTGGCAGCATTGTCAAGAGTGATAAATAATTATAACCCTGATATGGATGCTGAATAGTGGTAATTAATTATGATTAATTTAACCACGGCAAATAATTCAAACTAATAATTTTCAAAGCCCAAATTAAAGTTAAAGAATTGTATGAGTATGGTTAATTATCATTACTTCATCGTCTTCCCCATACTTTTGAGTGCCATTTCAGGATAAGGCTTACGACAATGATCATGATAAATTGGCCATCGCTGTTGCATAATTATCCAGTTCTGGCCAAGTAGATAAGCCGTATAAGCAAAGAATATTGTCACTACAACCATAAATCCAATGCCAACAACGAGTCCTGAAAAATAAATTTCCTTGTTCTGCCTTCATCAACGCCACTACATTTCAGGCTTTTGCCAATTAGCGTATGCCTTTGTTATCTTCAACTTTTTTTTATTCAGCTTTTTACAATTTTTTAATTTGCTGTAAAGATTAAAGCTTTTGTTAATACTCAAAGACAACACTGATTATCTGAAATATCAAACGGTTGGATATTTAAAAACGAAATTGAATATTTTAAATGTAAAGTGGTTGATATTTGAAAAGGAAATTGAATATGTGAAATATGAACGGTCGACCTGTTTCAAGAAATGCTACAGGCATTGCAACAATTCCGCCACCAACCATATCAGCAACAATGAAGAGCGCCGCAACAACCCATCCTAGGCCATGTCCTGACTGTCCTTCAGCTACCATTATCAATTCTAGAATAAATTGAAGCAATTGAAAACCTAAAATTAACTTGCATAATTAGTCACTTTCGGAGTTTTTTTGAAAAAATTCGAAAAGCAAAACTTTTTTTGCTCCATAATTTATGATTGATGAAAATCACAATGTTTGACGAAACAATCGTAAAATTAATTAATTTTATATTTAAAATTTTTAGATGAATGAATCAAATGATTGGAATAAATTAAACGGAAAGTTAATTACAAAAAAATTTCATTACTTTCGTCGAATTTTTTCGTACTAAAACTAATTGAAACCGTTTCTAACAACTTTCCTTTTACAGAATATTTCATAACATTTTGAATATTTTATAAAAATTTTAAAGTTTAATCAAATACTTGCTGAATCATATTTCACCATTGAAATGTTATTTTCCAAGTCATAAAATTTAATCTGTAAATTTAATTCTTACAAAGTTTATATTCAAGAAAATGAAAAACTTTGAATTTTAACAGACACAGAACTATTATTTATATGCGCACAGAATACTTTGAACATTTTTTTCAATGAAATATATTTCAAAATAATTGTTTGTTGGAAATTCTCGAACAATTTTGAAATTTGAAGGAATAAAATTTAATTTGCAAAAAGTTCAAATCTTTTGAAAATTTCGAAATTTTAAATTTCTTTCGCAACAGTCATCGGCAAACAATTTTACTGGAATAAGGAAATATGGAAAAAAGAGAAATTAGAAGGAAAAAAAAAAGGAAAGTGGAAAAATTTTTTAAAAACATTATTTTTAAAAAATTGCAATTTCAATTTTGGTTTTTTATTTAAAGTAAAATTAAATTTTATTCATTTTTCTTTTTTCATCCTTGGAATTAGAAAAGGCAAAAATATTTTACAAGTGAAGAGAGAAAAAGGTGTGGGAATTTCAGGAATAAAAATATAATTCATATCCTTGAAAATAAGTGAAACGGAATGAAACGAATAAATGAATAGTTATTTAAAAAATTTTTGAATCAGATTACTGTTTTTCTGCTTAATTGATTAATTAATTTTAGACAAACAATTACCGTTCACCTAATTATTGGAATTTCAAAAACTTTTTTTATTTGTTTTCATTCCAATGAAAAATGAAAGGTCAAATTGTAAAATTTATAATAAATTTGCTTTGATTTGATCGCAGCAATAATAATATTTAATTTAAAAATTTTAAACTAAAAATTTTCCGTACAATTATGAAAAAATGATAATTTTAGAAATAATTTGATTAAAAAATGGCATTTTAATTTAATTGAAAGAAATGATTTATAAAAGAAAAAAATTATTTTCTTAAAATTTCTTATTTGAAAAAAATTTAATTTATTCGACAAAAAAAAATTCCACAAATTTCAACCTTTTTATTTATTTTTCTTTCAATGAAACAAATGATCGTTGTAGTTTATAAGAAGGAAAACAGAAAAGAAAAGAATTTTTCCCTTTCCAAATTTTTTTTTTTCAGCAAAAATCGCAGGAAAGAATTTTACTGATAAGTAATAAGCAATAGCTCGATCCACTGCCAAGTAATAAGAAATCATTTGACAAGCTCATAAGTGATGGACATTCATCTGATCATTTGATAAGTGATAAGCGATCATCTGATCAGGTGATAAGGGTGAAGCGAGGAATTCTCCGTCTCCTTGCAGGCCAAATGAGTGATGACATCGTAAACAGGCAATGTTTGGAATTGCAATGTTTGGCGACGAAGTAAATTCTGTCCATCTTCCATTCAACAATTCAAATTACTCATTCAAAAATGTTTAATGTAAAAATATTTGGAAAATGTTGAAGAATCAGGAATCCTACCATATAAAATATACATTATGCGATCGATCAACGAACCTGTTTTTCTTTTCAACAATTTCTGCTTGAAATCTTCTTGTCAATTTCTTGAAATATCAAAATTTCAAAATTTAAATTACTTTAATCATAATATTTTCATGGTATTTTTCAAACCAAGTTTTCTTTTTATTGTATGAAAAATTTGAAGGAATTTTTTTTAAGTTTCTATTGTGTTTTCATTATGATAGCTTAAAGAGAAGTAGTATTTGGCGTCATAAAACTTGAAGACTTTCAATTATCGTTCGAGGATTTTTGTTTAAATTTAAATTCAAAATAAATGCTAGTAATACTTGAAAAGTTCCATAAAAAATTTAAAAAATTTTAATTGTGACAGTTTAAAAATATTTCTAAAATATTATGATAGCTAAATACTTGAAAGCCTTGAACTATCACTCTAAATTAATTATAAAATTAAACATTTGAAAAAGCATTAATTACTGATTAGCAAAAGAAACAAATTTTGTTTTAGATTTCATGATAGAATGTTTTAGAAAATTAAATAAAATTAATTTGTTAGAATTTGGTAGAAATGGAAATAAAACAAAAAAATCTTAAAAATACTTAATTGAAATTTAACTTGTTAGATGCAAAATTTCCTCAAATACATTTCTAATGTTTTTTTTTCTCGTTAATTACTTGCTGAGCAAGCGAGCATTCATCAAACTTTTTTATTCTTTAACTTTTGCAAAATCAAAAGTTAAAGCGAAATGTTTGTAAACAAGAAAAATTTGTAATTAACAGCATTTAATGAAAAGAAACGCAAGAAAAAAACACATTAAACTAGGAAAACAAACTGAAAATACTTTTGTTTTTCTGCTCATTATTCTCACATTGTCTAATTGAATTAATTAATCTATCATTTTAATTAACTTGCTAAATTTCATTCAAAAATTTTTCTCACGGTTTTCGCACATTTTGATTGGTTAAATTTTTTCTGCTAAAATTAATTAAATAAAATATTTGATTTCGCACAAAATTGTCTTCCATTTATGCTTTCAAATGAAATTGAAATGAATAAATTTTGAAAAAATCAATGAATTAGTTTTACTAATTAATGACGGAACAATGGTAAAATGTTATGCAAATTCATCAAAAATTTGCTCGACCAGAATTTTTTTTATTTCACTTTGACATCCTTTGAAATTGTTATTGAAGAATATGTTTTGAACGAAGCAATCAAGTACTGCTATTGTTCGTTGTTTTGAAATTCATTCCAAATTAAATTTCCATTTTTCACTTTGAAGTGGTAAAGAAGATTTGAAGGAATTCATTAAATCAGTGCAATATTGTCCAAAGCACAATTATTCATTCGCAGAATTTCGATTGGTTGAAATGTTTGAATAAACAAGAGGAAAAAAGAAAAGTTAAATGGAAAAGTCTTTTGAAATGTGGAAAAGCCTTGATCCTTAAGAATTATTGCTTTCTTCAAAAGGCAACCAAACATTTCCATTTCCCATTCATTGCAATCTTGAAATTGGAAAATTGAAATTTTGAAAATTGAAATTATTTTAAATGAATTATTTCATTGTGTTCTTTCCCTCTTCGTATGCTTTTTTTTTTCTGTTATATAAATAGAATCAATTAGATGAAATCACCAAATGAACGGAAAACCTTATATTTAGAACGATAGCATCAGTAGCAGCAGCAATGACGATAACAACAACTTCATTAATAATAATAACAACAACAATAACATTGACAATAACACTGACAGCGAAAACATTAACAGTAGCACCAACAACAATAACATTGACAGTAACACCGACAACAATCACACCGACAGCGAAAACATTAACAGTAACACCAACAACGCTGACAGCAACAATAATAGCCATTACAACAACAACAACAACAGCAATAACAACAACGGCAGCAATAGCTACGAAAACAATTTGAAAATGATAATTTCAATATCATTGTATTCTCCGAACAATGACAAAAATGAGAATGAATAACAAAATCAACTAATTTGCATTTTTATCACTGACATTAACAGTAATTAAAAAATTTTATAATTGTTAAGTTAAACTTTTCAAAATGATTTCTTTAAAAAATTGAATACATTTTACGAAAAATCAATTCAATTCAGAATAAAATTATTTAAATTGAAATAACTACCAATTTAATTCCATTCCATCAAACTTGTTTTACACCACAAGTATCATCAATTTTCCGTTTTTTCATTTTTTTTTCAGAAATGCTGTAATATATATTTTTCTTCTTTCAAACCTTTCCAACATCCATCATTCCGCCCGCTGTGGTACACTTTCGGGATTATTATAAATTTTGAAATAAACTGGTTTAGATGTATACACACATCGAGGTATACACTCACATGCACACATACACACAGACACGAACGCACATACTTACATACACACAGACACATACATGATCGATCAACAAACGAAAAATTGTGTGAGAGAAAAATCTAAGATTGAAATTATTTTTGGCACAATAATTTTCAAAAACAAAAAATGTATTGCTTATTTTTTTAAGGTTTTAGTTTAATAATTGAGATCGCAATTAATTTTGTCGACACAAATGATTTTTGTTCTTACAATACAATTTAATCAATTATCGAACGAATTTAGTTCTTATGTTACAGTTGAAATATCGAATTAAAACAAGAGAATAAATTAATTCATAAGTAATATGAATTAGAAAATGAGAGAAAACAGACGTCAAGATGAGTTGAGAGTGTACGAATGAAAAACAGAGAGAGAGGGAGAAAAGTCGTTAGAATGATTGGCCGAGATGAGATTCGAATTTTGAGTGAAACAATTGTTTAATGAAACGGATAAAATTACGTAATCCATAAATGAAATATCTATTCAATCAGCCATATTATGTATAATATTAATTTTTTTTGCTTGCCATGAAAAAATGAAATTTTGAAATTTTTTGTTGGACAAAAATTTTTTTTGGAATTTCATTAAAAAAAAATCAAATTTTAATTAATGAAATAGTAGTTCGAATGATTATTATTAGAGTGGAAAGTATGTTCATTATACCTTATTAAATTTTTTTTTTATTTTTAAAATTCTACAAACAAAAAAAATTTCTTGTATGAAATATTAATTTTTTAAAAATTTTATATTTCTCCATGAATTCAAAGTAAAGAAAAAAATGACAGAATTGAATTTGATTGAATTAAATTTTTTTACAATTTAAGTACTTTTTGATTAATTTCTTCATTTAAAATTTTATTTTTAAGTTTCTTTCGCAATAGAAAAAGAAAAAAGTATAAAGAAAATAAACCAAAAAATTAAAATTTGTAGTTCAAAATGCTGAATAAATCTACCAACTTTCTCCTTCCAATTTTATTTGTCTAAAAATAAAATTAAATTTGTCCAATATTTCAATGTTTTTTTTTATCCTTTTCATTTTTGCATTCATTTGAAATTCAATTGAATCAGTTCCAAGTACAATTTTACTTACATTTTGTTTTTCAAATTTCTTTCAACTTTGTCTGAAATGATTCAATCACAAAAGCATTAATGCGATCGGCATCCATCCAGACTAACATTATTGGTTACGGTATTTTCAAACGTAAAAAAAACAGACAGGAAAAGAAATACTGTAATGCTTGTTTCCTTATTAACAAATTAATTAGAAAAAAGTTTTCATTAACTTCATTTTCCTTCACTTTTCTTTAGTCTAATTTCATTTGTTTGTTGTTTCAAATAGTAATGAAATTGGCATTCATGCAAAAAAAATTATTCGATACATTAAAGTCATTGTACATTCACTTCTCTTCCTCACTGTTCACTTTCATTTTTAAAAAGTATGGTTGTACAACGATTATTCTTGTCATAATCGTTGTTACCGAAATCATTATTATCACTTATCATCATCAACATCATTTCCTGTATCATTGTTATCATAATTGTAATTGTTCAATACAATTTTGTTCTTCAAATAATAGTTTCTTCTTTGTATGAACAATTTATCCTTTTTTTATTGAAATATTAAGGTTAATTTCAGCACTGACATCGCTTATCATTATCATCGACATTATCACTATTGGCATAGGCACTGTTACTGTCAAATTATGCAATTAACCACTCTTCTGTTAGAGAACCTAACTGTCAGACTACAGTTATCACTATCACAGTTGCAGCCATTATCACTATTTTATATTATAACAATCTCTATCAGTGACTATAACTGTGAGAACAATGGCGCCTTCTCTCCTTGTTGTAGGCCCGGTTCGATGAGTCCTTCTGCCTCTGATACTGGTGTGAAAAGGATATTGTTCTCCTTTATTTTGTACCCAAGGTCTTCTTCCTTGGAGGTGTGGCACGAATATACAACCGGACCGTTGAACTTCTTCGTAGAGGCGAATATTCCGCCTGGTGGAGTTTCTTCGTCTGATACTGATCGTGAGAGTCCAAGGACGAATATTGCACCTACTTTACTGGTATGGTTACGCGTACGTGTACTGCGGGTGACTTCGTGTAGAGTTTATTGCTTCCACACACTTGGGTAATTAAACCTTTATTTGGGTAGAATAATAAAGAATAGAACGGGTTAGGAATACGAATGCAGTAATAAGGTGACGGCAATCCAAAGTAGAGGGAGTCGAAGTAGAGCTGGTTGCGTCGATTCCTGTCGTAAGCTGGGTGAACTGTCGAACTGTTGAGTGAACAACGATGAACAATAATTGAACCCCGAAGTGAACAATCCACTGCTTATATACTTATGAATCCGTTGTTGTGGGCCAATCAGATCGCGACGCATTATCCCTGACCAGATGGCGGGTAAGGTATAACTCCGACATTGCGACGCCAATATGATTCTTGTGATCGAGCTTTGCTATTTAGCAACAATTACTATCATTACCATTGTTAGCTGCTATTAATTATAATTATTATTGTATCTATTTAATTATCACTATTAACTTGAATACTTGTTCGAATTAATGAAATTAAATTTGAAATTTTAAGCAAAAAAGAACCATTGAATAGCATTTGTATTAGTGCTGTTGTTTGCCTTTCAAATGTCAATATGTGGATTGATGATAATTCGATTAAATTTTTAAAAGTTTTACTTGTGATTTCAAAAACAAACATATTCATTTCAATACACTTTCAATTTACAATTTTTCGTAAACCAATTGATAACGGAAAAATCAATAAGTCATCAGATTGGTAATACATCTTCTTTGTTTATCTAATTGACTTACTATCATCCATCGCAGATTTTTCACTTTAAACTTTTATTTTAAAAAGACAAAAGAAAAAATTTCCACAAAAACTCAACATTTCCCGGTTTCATTCATTTCAATTTTCTCTTCTATTGTTTTTTTTTCTTTTTTTACTTTCACAAAAATTTTATAAAATATTTTTGAAACTTTCCTTTTTTAAAATAAAAAAGCGTAATTAAAAGAAAACGAATGGAAATGGTTGACTTGTTCAAAAAAGTTTGGAGGAATTTTTCTTTAAAAAACTTTCAATGATTCCATCAAACAATGAATTTCAAAAATTACTTTGAAAATTGAAAAGAAATCATTTTATTTAATAAAAAAATAACTTGAATTTTCATTTTACCAAAAAATTTAACATAAGTATTTAGACTGGCTCATTTAGACTAGATCAAGTGATATGCATCGAGTCCTGTGATTTAGACCGGATCATATGATTTAAAATAGGTCATGTGATTTAGAATAGTTCATGTGATCTAGAGATAATATGATTTGGACTATATCAATTGCTTTCGTCTAGATCGTATGATTTAAACAAATTCATGATTTAACCGGATCATTTGATTTAGACTAGATCGAGTGATTGGAATCGGATCATACAATTTGGATTAGATGATGAGATCATTGATTAGATCAGTGATGAGAATCTTTTTTTTTTCCTCTCTAACAACTGCTAATTCGCAAAAATCATTTCAATGACCAATGCTACTTTCATCACAAAATTATCGAATATATACTAAAAGTTTTCAGAAAAAATGAATCGTAAAAACCACTCTTTATCTTTTTAATTTTCAAAAAAAATTTTTTTTTTGAAAATCAAGTTAAAGTGCAATGAATATACAGCCAAACGTACATTAATCAAATTTTTTAAAAAGTAAGAAAAAACGAAAATTTTCGGTTTTTGAGAAAATAACGGCGAGACAACTAATCAGTTTTTTGTTTAATCAAAAAAGTTTTCCAAAAAAAAATTTTTTAATTTTAACAAATTTAATTAAAAGAATAGGACAGATTTTATCGTAAAAAAATTCCAAGTTTTTTTTAAAAGGTTGTTGAAGTTAAATTTATTAAAAATCAAATATTTGTAAATTTTTTGCTTTGAGAAAGTTTAAGGAACATTTTTCCAGTGTCAAGGAAAATTGTTTTTTTTTTAAATAAATAATTTAATCTCATTTCTCTCAATAATTAGTAAAAAATAAATAAATTGTTCTAGCAAAATTTTCGCCTTGCTTGCTTAATTAATTGTTTAATTGATAGAAAGAAATTTGGATGTGAAATGGTTATCACTTCAAACGGAGCATGATATCAAAAGCCATACGGCTGATATGAAATTGTAATCATTCGATGATTTAATTAAAAATGAAAGGTCAGTTGCTTAATGTTATTACCAATAAGAAGTATCGATTGCTTGATATGATATAATTAGTTGTCCTAACAATTAACTTCTCAATAATTTATTCCTTGCTAAGCTAACATGCAACAAACATTCGTCCCTTTAGAAATGTAAAGAATTCATTGATGCAAGAAAAAATTGTTATTTCTCTCAAATAATTTTTCTGTTTTTGAAAAGTTTCTGTAATTCCTTTTTTAATTTTATTCATCTTTCCTCTTCCTTTCAGTTTGTTACCATCCAATAGAAAAAAAGACTGGAATTTCAGGACGAAGAAGAAGAGCAGTATAATGAGGCGTTTGTTTGCAGGCCTTTCTAAGGCCTGACTCCCAATCCTTTCCTCTTCTCAATTTCCTCCTTCTTTTTCAGTTTGTTTGATGAAATGATTTCATGAAGACATCTCTGTTACAACGGTGAAATTCTCCCTCAAACTCTGTTTTTTTCCTCTTTCCGAGATTCTTTCTTTCTTTCTTTTCTCTCCTCTCTCTCTCTCTCTCTTTTAACTTTATTTGTTCTGTCTTAATTTCATTACTTAAAAAATGCCAACATTTTACACTTCTTTCATTTCACTTAAATGCACAATTAATTATCTGCTATTGCTGATAAGTAAGTGCACAACTAATAAATTATCTGTTATTACTGATATGTTTGTCTATGAAAATTGATAGGTCAATTTCGCTATCACAATTTTCACGTAAGTTATCAGCTTATGCTGTTAAATTGAACTTTAACAATTCTGCCATATGAAACAATAAGCAAATGGCATGTATCAAAATTTTAGATTTAAAATTTCGGTTAAATTTCAGCCAAAAATTCAACTTTTAAAAGTTTGAAATAATAATCGAGAATTTGGATTGTTCTATCGCGACTATCCAAGCAATTTTTAAATTTAGTTATGTTTAAAGGATCATTCATGTCGTCCACTGAAATGTTTGTATATTTCTTTAAATAAAGTGGAAGTTTGCCAAAGTGATAAGCAATCACAAGGTACGGCAAGGTTTACCCGGTACAATGAAAATGTGATTAAAAAAATAGCAGTTAATAACTACAGTAATAGCAGTGAAATTAGCTACAGTGATAGTTATGAAATTAGATACAGTGATGGCAATGAAATTAGCTAGTAATAGTTATGAAATTAGATACAGTGATGGCAATGAAATTAGTTACAGTAATAGTTATGAAATTGGATACAGTAATAGCAATGAAATTAGCTACAGTAATAGTTATGAAATTAGATACAGTAATAATTATGAAATTAGATACAGTGATGGCAATGAAATTAGCTAGTAATAGTTATGAAATTAGTTACAGTAATAGTTATGAAATTGGATACAGTAATAGCAATGAAATTGGCTACAGTAATTACATTCGAAATGATAAAAATATGCGCCCCGTTTTAGCAAATTTAAAAACATTCCTTCAAATTTTAGTGGTAATTAATTTTTTTTACGATTCGAATGCAAAATTTTAATCAAGCCATTTCTGAAAGTGTTTCGGAAGTTTATCTTTTCTCTGTATTAATTAATACCATTTTTAGGGGCGCATTTTTTAAAAAATCAAAAAGTTTTTGATTACGTCATATTAATTGCTAATTGATAAAATGGAAAAGTGAGAATGTAAAAGAGAGAGAGAGAGAAAGACAAAGAAAAATAAAATGAAAAGAAAAGAAAGCAGAAAGGAATTCAAAAAGAATTATTTTAATGAATGGCAGCGAAGAACTTATCGATATGTACTTCCTTCCGTTCCATGATGTCTCTTTTTTCTTTCAATTAAAAAAAATGACAAAAAAAGCGGAAATTGATTAAAAAATAAATTCATTTAACTTTTTTTGAATTAAATTCTATTCAAATTGATTTTCTTTGACCATTGTTCGACGGAATTTTTTTTCAAACGAATTTCCATTTTCCGCTTTTTTCTGAATTGAACATTTCCATTCATTCATTTTCTAAACTTTTTTTCGATTTCTGTCTTCACTTTTTCAACGACGAATGAATGGAGAAAAGAACGAACAAAATTAATGCAATGTTTTTAAAACAAAAATTTCATTTTTGCAAATTCATTTTTACTAATTTTTTTTATTATTAATTTAATTGGAAAATTTCCATTCCACTCACAATTGTTCTATTATTTTCTAACAAACATAACCCATTCATAACAATTATTTACTAATTTACAAGCATTAATTGATGAAATCAAAGAAAATATGAACCGAATAATTCATAATTTTAAAATGAAAATCAATTGAAGAATGCCTAATTCAATTGTAATCCCTGAAATCTTCCAAAATTTCCAGTTAAATGATTCAAAAATTTGAAACAGTCTAGTGTACAATAATTATTAATAAACTGAAAAGTTTTATAATCACAAATTTCATCAACTGTTTAAAAAAAAAGGATGTAAATTGGAATATTTATGCAATTTTAAAGTGATCAAGTTGATACTAGCGGTAAATTAAATTTTTGATCTATTAATTAATAAATTGCTGATTAAAAAATTTTTTTTAAGCAAATAATTTTAGTTTTTCAATGTTTTGCAAAATAAGACAAAACTTTTGATGATCAAGCATGGTTAATTGATTAATTAATGCCTTTTTTCATTAATTTGACGATGAAATATTTTGCTACAATCAAATTTTGTTTTATTTGGAAATTTTCAAATAATTTTTTTCGTGAATAATTAAATAAAGCATTTTCAACTATTCACGTACTTGAAATCAATTATTTTTATACTGTTAATAAAAACTCGATTCCTTGCAAAATTTCGAAATTATTGTTAAAAAAATACTGCACTAATGATTTTTAATCATACCAGCCTTTGGCTTTTTTCTAAAATTGAAATTTAAATTATAGGAAATTGCAAATGTGAACAATTGTTTGAAAATTATTAAAAATTGTAAAAATTTATTTTAATAATTAAATAGTTTTTCAAAACAATTTCCTATTATAATTTGATAATTGCACGTGTGAACAGCTTCAATTAAGATATAATTAATTCGCTATCGTTACCTTCCATAAGAAGACAATCATTTCAATGATTATTAATTATTAATGCAGTACTAATTACTATCACAATAGTTAGTTTCGATTTTCTTTTTTACAAAGCCAGCCAATGTCGCGAAGTTTTTTGTCGTGACAAATATTTTTGGAGTCTTCTCCTTATTGATTGATGAGAAGGAATTTGTCACCTTCTTGTCTTCTGGATGAATTTATTGGAGGAATATAGAAACCTTTATTGATAAAGTTTCGAATACAGAATAATAGTAGAACTCTATTCAATGCTAGAAGCAGATGAGGTCAACAGTAACGACGAGGTCAATAGTTCGTTAGCAAAAGTAAGGGGACAACCGTCGTTCGTTAAGGGAGCGTCCGTCGATCAATTTCCGTTTTACAGTGAATGGATTTTTATAGTAAAATGAATGGGTGTAAAAAGGGGTCGAGATGTAAGATGGAGGTTTTTACAACCTCGTGACCTTTTGGATTAAATTGTATAGGGCACCAGATACGCTATGACCCTATACATACCCTGATGGCACATTAAAGGAGATTGTAGAGGACAGCAGATATGGTATGACTCCGCACATCTCCAGAATTAAAAGATTGAAAAAATAGATGAAAGTATGATACTGTGATGCATTAAACTGTTTAATGTATTTGATTTAAGTATTTGATTTAACTGATCCTAGGGTTGAATTAGTATTTCTTGTTTAACGCTATATGAAGCAATGGTTAGTACGGTTATGCCAAGAATTGTCGTGTAGTTTAAATTTTGAACATAAAACAGACGAATTAAGGTTTGAAAAATATGAATTTCGACATGATGACAAGCGTTACAATTGATATTATAGAAATGCGCCTACAGGTAATAATTATTTTACAAACTTTCACAAACTCCGTTACTTCTAATAGTAGTTGTGGCAGTTGTTCGACAAACATTGGTCCTTCTTCATTGATTTCGTCCCATAGTTCCTTTTGTTGCATTCTTGATATTGCGATATTTCCATCTTGTCATTGCAATAATATTCCTTATTCTGCGTGAATTCTTTCAACTTCGAATTGGCGGAATATTCCACTTTTAAACTCGATAGTATTTGTTTTGAACTTTTCACTCTTACAGAGAGCTATTCGAAGTTCTCCATTAATACGCTTTGGTATACGTATGTGAGTTCGAGCGTAGACCGTTTCCTTCATGAATGTGAAACTTAGTCTCGTGATGTTCCCATAATCTCGATTTTCTTGCATATTAAAAAGAATATCTGTCTGCGATTTGCACGATTTGGTTGTTGATGCTCTTTGTATCAAAATTGGGACTGTTATGAGGAAAATTGGGCCTCGCAGAAGTGGGTTAACGATACCTATTAACCGATTAATACGTTTACTTGAAGAACTTCTTGTTCGACCAGAGATTGATTCTTCTTGCTCAACAGACTCTTCGGGTGTTGCTGAGGTTTCTTTATTTTCGTCAATTATTTCCATAGGAGAAAGCATGTTAATCGATCTGTCAAGTAGTTACCCATTTGACAATTTGATCGTAGCGCTCCTTACTTCTCATCCTTTCCTCTTTTGATTTGTGTTATCTTCACTAATTTCTATAGTCCTCGTGGAACTCCAATCTCATTAAGTGGCACAACTTCGCCAATGCGGGGAACTCGTTTTTCCACGAACTTCGGAGAGAGTAATTCTCGTTGAGTACGTTCCCTTAGGCTGACTAAGTATTCATTCTTCCAGATGCTTCACAACATATCCAAGGTTTTTTAAAGTATTATTCCAACACATTACAAGTTTGTCCTTGGTGGTTTTTGTATATGGATTATAATCTTCCTCAGCATAATCGCCCTTAAGAGATATAGGTGAGTGTTTGGAGAAATGAAATCTATTGGTCGTATTGTTTTCGAATTGACGTAGATTAGAGGATGAGTATTGAGAATGCCTTCAACTTCTACTACAAGAATAAACAATTCTCTTTCCCATAAAAGTTTCCTTTGTATAGCTCTTCTCATGATATCCATAATTCTCTCGTATACACTTATCCTTTCCTAGCTAGAAATTCCAAATTTTGTTCTACAAATTTTTAATACCAATTGAAAGTGACTGGCGTTATCACTTAGGACCATTTTTTTTTCATTTTAGGATATCCGCGTCGAGCTATAAATCTTCGCAGGACATGCATAAAACTTTCGGCTGATAAGTTCTCAACAACCTCCAGATGTACTGCTCCGGTTGTGAAGCGTGTGAAGAGTGCAATCCATCTTTTGGTAACGGCAGTATTGATTTTGATTGATAGAGGACCAAGATAGTTTAGCCCAAATTGTTCAAAAACTCTGGAACTTGTAACACAAGATTCAGGGAGATTTGGCATAAGAGGAAGTTTGAATGGCTTCGCGTTCCATATTTTGCAATTCATGCATTGGTTTAGAGTTTTCTTAACTTCGGCTCTCTCTCTCTTTCCTTTGGAATCCAAAATCTGCGTCTTAATTCCGATAACGTATGCGCTACTTCTGTTTGATAGAGTTCTTCATGTTTTTGCTGGATTAGGAGTTTGGTGATGGAATGATCATTAGGAAGACAGATCGGATACTTGATGTCTCCTTCCAACTCTGCATTTCTAGTCGACCTTTGGCTTGCCATAAATTTTCGGTCTGATCATAATAGAGATCCCACTTGTTCACTTCTTGCTCGATAATATCGTCCGATTGTGCTTGTTTTATAAGCACCCATTCAGCTATCTTATATTCTTTAGCTGTAAATTTGATTCCTTCCGGCAGTGGTTGTAACCAAGTTATTTCTCTTTTAGAAATTGTTTTATAAATCTAAGAGCCCTGGTAGTTGTTCTCAGTGTCCTTTCCCAGTTGCTGAAACGAGTACTTTGAATCAATTGAATCGCAGATTCCCAAATTTGAGAGACTTCCATTACTTGATTTACAACCGTTTCCTCAATTACCTCATCTTTAGTTAATTGACATTCCCAACATGGCCAATTAACCTTTTCTTCTTTTAACCATGGGGTCCATACTGAAGCTTTTCAGTGCTTTGGAAGGTAATCCTCTTGTTTCTACATCTGCTGGATTTTCCACAGTTGGGATGTGGCGTGTACAGAAAAGTTGAGAAATGGTTATGAAAGGTGGTTTGGTTTTATCTGCTTTAAATTATCGAATACTTGATGATATCTGGATACAGATTAAGTAACTGATGTGGATGAAATGAGAATATCTGTTGCAAGAAAGCTTGTACAAAGGAGTGATGGGTGGGAGGACCAAAGGTTAGATTAT
>JABVXS010000774.1:0-23565 GCA_013365335.1 Madathamugadia hiepei | reverse complement strand
AAAGATCGTCGAGTTTTTCTTTACCTGCCACCTTTGGAGCTCCCTGATTGACTTTCGACCCTTTTCTCTGCTACAAGCTATTTCACTTTTCGCGACAGATAGATATTCCTACTGATTAATTTCACTTCATAATTATTATCGGTAAATTGTCGTTGTCATCTTATTCATTTGTATTAACTGAATCGTACCACAAGATTTTCCTCCGAGCAAAGTATCCATCGTTTATTCCATAACAAAAAATCTTATTTGCTTTTTAAATTCCAAATTTTTAAATCATAGTATTACGAAAAAAAAAATTCATTAAATTCAGGGATAAAATTGGTTTTGTTGTGAAGGCAATCTGTCTTTACAAATCACCAAATAATCTATTGAATTCTTTTCAGAGCTTTGATCAAAGAATAGCTGGAATATATATTTTCGGAAAAAAAATTTTTTTTTTTACGAAGTTAACCGATGTTCGAATAAAATTGAAATTTGAAAAAAATTCATAAAAAATTGAAATACATTGGTATTCAAAATGTCTTGTGGTAATTTTGGTGTATTTTTTTCAAACGTGTTTTTATGTTTGTTTGCTTCTTCACTTGTAATTTCAATTGAATAAACCAACGATCATGTGGAATTCGATTATTTTCAAATTACTCTTCCAAGAAAACAAAAGAAAAGAAAAGAAGTGAAATAAAAAGAAGTAAAATGAAAAATAAAAAAAAGAAGTAAAGTTAAAAAAAGAAAAAACAAAATTAAATAGAATTAGTTTAAAAAGTAAAATAAGTAAAATTGGACGAAGTGAAATAAAAGGAAAATAAGCAAAATTAAAAGTAAAATTAAATTAAAAAAGTAAAATTAAATAGAAGTGAAAGAAAATTATTTAAAAGAAAATGAAGTGAAATTGGAAATAAAATTCGTTCAACTTTGCTTATTAGGATTCTTTTTTTTTTTGTTCATTTTCTTTTTGAGGTTCAAATCCAATGTTTGACTTAGTTTCGTTGTAAATTAAGCATTAAATTAAGCTTTTAAATTTGTTAGTTTCACTAGATCGATGAATATTCGGTAGCCCTTTGACATTTTCATGATATAATTGTTATTTGTGAAATTTGCGCAATATGCATCGTAAATATGTTAATGATTCGTAAAATTGTCCAATCAGTTATATCATTGGATTTTTTGACGACACTAATCAAATAGCAACATTTTTATATCGTTGGAAAATTTCTTCTTTTAATTGAAAAACAAAAGTAGAAAAAAAAAGAGGAAATTCCTTAACAAAAAATTCCAAATAACGAATTTGATAAACAAAGAAGAAAAAAAAAATCATTTAAAATTTTATTAATTTGAATGGGATCATGAATCATGATAAATGATTCATGAAAAAATGAAGAGTTTACTAAACAAAGTTTAGTTACTAAACGAGAGAAGAAGCAAAGATGGTTTGTTTGGCAAGGTGGCAATCTTCTGATCTGTCCATTACTTTGTTTTTTTTTCCTGAAAACTTATGCATGAAGCATTTAGTTAAATTCATTGATTCATGTACGTATTAGCCGCAAATTTCCATCGATCAGCTAGAGCTATCATTTATAAAAATGTATCACTTTCCTCATGTCATTAGTTTCAAAAAAATGTATTTGCACGTGCGGTATATTGTAAGAAAATCATCAGTTGTCAAACAAAACGAAATGCATGCTATGGGACGGTCATCTAATTGCGAAATCCTTTCATGACAAATTCTAAATGCGCAACAAAGCTTTTGTTTGCAAGTGTAAATGTGAGCCTTTGTTAACCTTGTAAATCCTTGTTAGCTACAAAAATTGTAAATCTTTGTTAATTGCAAATTTAATGTCTTGCTAATTACAAAAAACAAATGTAATCTTTGTTTCAAGAAATTAAATTCTTTGTTGGGTAACTATCAAAAGCAACGATGCAATGTTTTGTTCTTTGTTCTTTTTTGTCAATTTCTCAGCGAGTTTCCTTGTGTCGACACTTTTTCATAACTTCTTTCCTGTTTCCAGATTCTGCAATACATTTCCTTAATTTGGCCGGTCCACCTTTTTGGAGGTCTTCCGGGAGTTCTTTTAACCTCCCTCAGATACCAATGGACGACTTTGATGGTCCATCGACCATCCTGCATGCGGCATACATGCGATGTTGGACATCCCATTTTGACGTCGTATTTCTTCGTTTGGGACGTGATCTCGTAGCGAAATTCCGACCATCCATCGTTCCATGGCTCGTACGGTCACCTCCAATTTCTGTATTTCAGCTTTTGTGGGTGCCCACGTTTCACATTCGCATGAATCCTGCGATGCTGTATGGATGCAATGCAGTGATGTAAAACTGTTCTGTATATAAGCCAAACAATTTTCCCCGAAAGCTCATTCTGCAATCGACCGTCTCAACCGGATCCCATGTCCACTTCTCAAATATTCTACTTCATAAATTATCTGAAAACTTTATTAATTATCTTTATCGTACTTTTCATTGATATCACAGCAATAAAAAAAGTAATATTTAATCAATTTGATAATATAAATAATTTTTTGAGCTACTAAAGAGACTTCTTTTTGTTGAAATTACTGGAGTTGGAATATAATAATTTTAACAATCATTAAAAATTTTTTATTTCTTCTATCAATGAAAAAAATACCTAGGAAAATTTAAATTAATTATCCATGTAATATATCTAGTGCCAGAAGCTATTTGTTATATGTCCGGATTTATTACTTAAAATTTACCGCTTTTTTTAAAATCTTCGCTACATCTCTATTTTGTGTTGCTTATTTTCGTAGTGACAAAAAAAAAATTAATTAATTGATTCAATTCATTTATTTTTCCTAATTTGTTAGCAATTTAGCAAATTGATGCCTTCTGACCTGATCTTAGCAAACAATGTTCATTGCTTCGTTTGCGCGAGGAAAAATTTTCATGTTTTATGCACTTTTTTTCATTCCTTGCTAATGAAAAAAAAAAAAGGTATGCGTTGAAATGTTTATGGCAATTGATTTTAGCACAATTAATTGCTGGTAATTAATTGGTTAATTAATTAATTTTGTCTTTTTTTTTTTTTTGATTTTCACATAAATTTCTACAAAGATGCCAATGAAACGAAAAAAGCAATGTATTTAACCAGAAAATATGAAAAAAAAAAAAAAATTGAGAAAGAAAATGAAAAATATAAATGAAAAGAAAAAAAAAATGAAAATGGAGAATGAATCAAACGATTTTTTTTCTTTATTTTATTTTAAAGTTTTCAATATTTTACCGGAAAACAAAAAAAAAAAAAAAGAGAATCGGAAAGGAAATTTGTTCACAAAAATAAATATGAATTTATTTTTGTTGCTTTTCATCATTATCTTTGCTTGTATCAAACTTTCATCCTTATTCCTTCCGCCTCTTTTTCAACATTTTTTTTTTATTCCATGAGTTTTTTATTTTTTGATCTTTTTTTGATGATTCAAATTTGTTGGAAAATTTTTGCACCAATCACCAGTTTTCTTGATTTTATTGAAAAGAAACAAAACTTTTCTTCCATTGCTTTTTAATCCCTTATTAAATGTTTATGAATATTTGCATGGCACAAGGCGGAATTAATGATTTTTTATGAACTAAATTTTTAAAAAAAAAATTCGAAAAATTTTCCTATTCATTATTTGTTATTATTATTTTTTTTTTAAATAAATTGATAATTATATTTTATTTTCAGTTTTTTTTTTTTTAGTAACAATGATTTTGTTTTAGAAATGATTTTTTAAAAGTTAATTCAAATTTCAATTTTTTTTTTAATTTTTTCGAAACTTTTTCTCAAAATTTTCGTTCGTTTTTCCGTATTTATTCATTTATTTCTGATAGAAAAGGAGAAATCAAGAAAATATGATAAGATAATTGAATAAAAAATAAAGTTGAAACTTTATTTTTTTTTTTTGCTCATTTTTTTGAACTTTCTTAAAGCATATTTTATTTATTTTTTTTTCATCATTTTGAAATATTTGGTGTCAAATTGAAATGTTACGTGCTAAATTTGGTTTATAAAGTTTTATTAACTTTTCCTTGGTTTTTTTAAATTTTCATTCTAAGCTTTAAGTGAAGTTCAAATCCTCTGTTTACAACCTATTTTTCGTCAAATTTTCATCGAGAAACTGATTGAAGAGAAATGGTCGAATATAAACAATGGCATTTCCATTAAAATGTTCATTTTATTTTTTGTCGATTAAACTTTTTAGCGATTTTTTCTTTTCAATAAAGTTTTTTTTTTTTCTCAATCATATATGATATGTCATTGTGCTTGAATTGTTGTAGGATGATGTATTCAATTCATAGATATTATTAATTAATTTTTGTTATTATTATTTTTCCTTTTTCCCACTTTACAATCCATCGAATTTCATTTCGAAAATCATTAAGCACTATTCGTTTGCAAATATTATTCATTCAGTTAATTTGATTGAAAACTAAAAAAAAAATTTTATATTTTTCATTAATACCATTTTAATTATTGGTTAAATTATGTTTGGTAAATTTTCGTATATTTTTTTGATGAAAAAAAAAAAAAAGAATTAAATCTTTCCCATACGATAATGTAGTTTGGAAAATGCAAACTTCAAAATTTTTTAATATAAAAGAATTTGAAAGAAAGAAAATTAATTATCACTAATTCGTATTATTTTATGTGAAATAAATTTGATATAGTAAATGCAAAGTTCACATTTAATCTATCTTAAGAAACGAATAATTTCATTTATTTAAATCGTAAATATTTTAAAAATTTTTAAATGAAAAAAAAAAAAGAAAAACAAATGCGGAAAGTTAATGCCTCAAATTCTTCGTTTCTTTTATTTTTTTTTTAATTACAATTTTTTTTCTAAATCAAATGTTTGCTCTCGAAGGGAAAAAAAAGAAAGTTATTTAAACAAATTGAACATTTGAATTAACAAGTGTTACATCCCATTCTTTATTTTTATTTTTTGTCAATTTAAATAAATATCATTGAATTTACCCAGTGAGAATTCAAACAAATAGAAGCGAGAATGGCAAATCAAACAATGGATGAATTCTTTGGCGCTACCAAAGAATTATTATCATTATGGATGACAACATATCCAAATGCAGTACTGAATAATTTGTCATCACATGAAAGTAATTACTCGCTTTTTAAGCTTAATTCATTCTTTTTTTTTTGAAAATTTAAATTACAGTAATTTATGAAATTAATTTAAAAAAAGTTTTTTTTGAAAAACCAAAAAAGAATGCAAAAAAAAGAGGTATAATACTGTAATTTACAAATGTTTACAATTAAAAATTTTTTCTCAATAATATGAAAAGTTATTAATTAATAAAATGAAATATTGTTGATTTATTTTCAACAAAAGTGCAAATTAGTTATTAAAGTTTAACAAATTTTTTTTTTTTTTTTAAATTAATTCTAACGTGTGTTAAACGAAAAGTGATTCTTAACAAGGAATTGATTGAATAAGTTGCGGATATTTCGTTTATCTTCAGGTGAAAAAAATCCCATATATCTTAGTTCAGATTATAAGCCATACAGCAGATGGTAGATACCGTTGGGTGGGTCTCACACATCAGACAGATCCCAAACCCAAACAGTCAGGCGAAGGTGTATATATATATTTACGGGCAGGATGAATCCACCAGCATTGATGAATTATCCAACTTCTACTTACATACCTGAGCAGGTAATGCTCGATTAGCTCTGCAAGGTGATCGATTTGGGTGAAGGTTACTGTAAGCAATCGTTCAAGCTTGTTAAGCTTGTAACATATGAACCTCCGAAATGAGGACTGAAGATAGTCCCCCCCCACGTTATACCTCACGTGAAAATAATTCATTAATTAATTTCACATGGATGAAAAACCCTTCGTATCATTGCTCGCAAAACCAAGCCATAATGAGTAATTAATTTTAATATACGAGAATAATTAATTTCCAATTAATAAACAATCAGTTTATCATATCAAATTTTGTTTTTGTTTTTTTTTCAGTTCGTAATATCACTGCTTCACAACGCTTAGAATCGATAGGATTGAAGAATTTTGAGGTGTTCATTACATCCAGATTTGTTATCATGCATTTTTTAAATTATTTCTCAATCAATCAAATTTTCAACAATTTTTATGCCAATTTCATTTATTTTAAAATTTCACAAAGTTTTTGTTAACGAAAATATTATTTGGTAATAAATTTGCACTTTTGATGTAAGGCAGGGCCAAAATTTGGGTCTGTTTTTTTTTTTTTGCTACCATTTATTAGTATTTCGTTTGAAATTTTGTAATGAAGAATTTCGAAATTATTTTATTAGAAGAAAAAGACAAAAAAAAAAAAGAAAAACTTTTGTTTTTCCAAAACTTCAGGCATTTTTCTCAAATACATCCATTGGTAATGATCATCAGCAAAGCAATCAAATGCAAAATTTTCAATACAAATTTGCACCGTCCATATTTGATGGTAAGTTTTCAGTAGCAAAGTTAAATTTACTGAACAATTATTTTCAGTCGTTAAATAAAAGAAAGATTGAGCAATATGAAGGATATTAAAGAAAGTTTAAAAACAGCAAAATTACGAAATCATTTAAGAATGAGCAAACAATAACATTCATTTTTTCATTTTTATTTTGCTTCACATTTTCCTGATTTCTGAACGAACTAAAAATTATTGCAGTTTTTTAAAATTTCATCAAAACCATTGAAATATGACTTTTTCGAACAAACATTTTAATTTATCCATTCATTTTTAAAAGTCATCAGTTATACCGCGAAGTTAATTTATTAATTTAAATTAAACAATATATTTGTGAATTTTTTTTTAGTGATGCCAAAAAATAAAGTTATGAAAAAAATTTCTATTTTATTCTTTTTTCTCTTTTTCATTTTTCTAGCAAATTTTATTTCCTCTTTCTCAAACCATCTACTGCCATACTGTTACGTTACCAGTTTACTTTTTCAGAAATCTATTGTCAAAATATTTTTTGCAACTTCTTTTCTTTCATTTCTCAAAATATTGTCTACCATCTTTCGGTTTGAATTGGTGGTGGTGATTCAAATTATCGAGCCTATTTCTGAAGAGTTTAATATTTTCAAAATTTTTTATAATTTCGTTGTTATAGCACTTTGTAAACTTGATGCATTTTCTTGATTCTAATTTTATAGCAACATTTTGTTTTCATACTTTCACCCAAGTTTTTTATAAGCATTTAAAAATTACAACTTACGTGAGCAATCGGAATTGAACCGGAGAAGGAAGTGTTGTTTCATTAGAGTTGCATAATGCAATTTTTAAAAGTTCGATTTTTTTGTTGCTTACGCAGGGCGAAATTTACATAATCTCATTTGTCATCAATGTAGTGATGGCACCTTTTTTGAATAATTTTTAATTGAAATAGAGTGAAGTGTAAGTGTGATTGAGATGGAAAATATTAAATATTGAACTTTTAAAAGTCATCGTTTTAGATTATATTCGTAGTCTTATCATTGTCAGTCTTAGTTTCGTATCGTTTTATTTGTATTTATTTTTGATTATTCATTTCTTTCATTTTCACCTGTTTGTTGCATAGCTTTTTGGTCTCTGATCATTCGATGTTTTCCATTTTACAGCAATACCTTGGCATTAGCTTTGTTTTTTTATATGTAAACTATTCAGCATTCAGCGTAGAAATTGATATTTCAGTAAACTTGAAAATTTGGTAAATGTTCAAAAGTGTAATGAATTTTCATTTGTACCGTACTGTAAGTGTAATGTAAACAGCATTTTCTTTGTTGCATTTATTTGTTTTGTAAAATAATTTTTTGGTTTAATTTTGATCGAATGTAATTTTTGTATTATTTTACCGTAATTTTTGTTTTTGAAATACATATCTCCATTTTTAATTTCGACGAAAATCAAAAATCAAATTTTTCTCGCAAACTTTTTTTTCTTTGTTTTGAAATTTAGACCTCGGGATATATTTCTTTATTTTGCTATAAATGTCAGTGAATACTTTGAATATCTAAATATGTAGGCTTATATTTTTATCTAATTTTAATTAATTATAATTGACCCACATTATTACGTAATTTTTAATTAATTTCGATCTACAACTTTTTTCGAAATAAATGTATTTTGATATTTTCGTGTTTTCATACATATATTCAAAAAAAATTTTTTTTAATTACTTTGAATTTATGAACTAGTATATTGCAATTTTTTTACTAAAAGATATGAAAATTTTTACGTGTAAATAATTGAATTCATACTAGCTTACGTGGTGTTTTTTCGTATTTGAAATGACGAAACCTCAGTTGATGAATTTTTAAAATTTACAAAATTTAATTTTGCAGTGAATATAGCCAATGTTGCAACATCAAAGGTTCAATCAATGGCTTCATCGTTGTATCGTTCACCATCATCATGTAGTTCTACGACGACACCAAATGTTTCATTGGATATGCATGATCATGTTATTACTTACCGTAAGTAATCAGTCATTTTCATTTTTTTTTTTTATTTTCGAATTTTAATTTTTTACTCATTTTAGTAATCTTCAAGTTAAAATTTTATCATTTTCCAAATATTTATTTTTACATTATAAATTATCTTAAAATTCATTGGAGTAACCTCAATTAGCAAAATTTCTGGAAAATTTTTCATAGGTGTTAAGTTTTTCAAAAAACTGTGATTGTGATGAACTAAAATCGCTAGTGTGTTGTTTTATTAGAAGTTCTAAAAGTGATCGCTAAAAGTTTTATTATGATAGTTTAAAAATTAAGGGTAACTTTTGCAAGTAATTCACGTAGTTTTAGCATACACTGCGTGTAATTCTCGTAGATTCAGCTTACACTTATAGTTAAATTTTGCAGCTCAGTCCACTGAATTGAATTCTGGCGTAGGTATTCAGGTTGGAGCGGAATCGAAATTATCCGCTGTTAGTTCGTCTTCGAAAACAGGTTGATTTTAAACATTGCTTTGTTATTTTTACGAAAAGTATGATCATACTAATGAGCATACTTAGATATATTTTGCGAAACAAGGCGTCTGTGATTCCTTGATTTCCAAAGTTGATAAGACTAGAAATAAAATAGACATTTCAAACTGCTCAATTATCAAAAATATGCAAGTGTCTGCAAGCAGTTTTTCTAATTTCCGTAGCATTTAAGGTTCAGAGATAGAGGTTTTATTGTCTTCTAGGGAATATTGCAAGATTTTATGAACCAACGGAAGTATCGCAATCTTACAATGCACCGATGAGCCCACTTCTGTATTCTTTACAAAAGCAGTAAGTGTTTGATTTTTTCTGGGAGTTTTAATTTTTTTTTTTTATTTCTTTTCTCATATTAATATTTTTCTTCTTATTTGGTGCATCGGAATGTATTCCATGCTTGATATTAATTTTTTTTTGCTTGCTACTAGATTCAAGACCCATTTAAATGGCTAATATGATTTACTTTGTTGTTACTTGTTTTCGTTTCTTTTAAATGATGGATTTTAAAATATTCTTTCCATCTGACATTTTCAGTAAGCTAATCAGAGCTTGTCTATAACTTTAGACTATAATGCGGTGAAGAGTTTTTTTTTTTAATTGGAGCATCTGAGTGAAAAAATAAATTATTGGGTTTTATCGGAGGTGCTAGCACGCAGATTAGTTTTGCACATTATAAATTTTACACAATATCATAATTAAAGCTGGTAGGACCCAATAATTTGCTACATTTCGAGGTTTTGGTTTCATATTCGAAAACCGATAATGCATTACAAGATTTAGCGTAAAGAGTTTCAAAGAAGGAAAAAAATTCGGTATTTAATATTGTAATCAGCTGAGATTCTACCTTTTTAAATTTTTTTCCTAGAATTAACTGCACTCGTTGTATGTTTTGCGACTTTACAAATTTATAATCGTAACTATCTCATGCTATCGATACATTTGAAAGTGCAATATTTCAATTTGTAAAAATTTCCTCTTACAAAATTTAATATTTTCGCACATGAATCATTTTTTGCGGGATTTTTGGTACATTCGTGCTGATGATGAATGATAATGTCATACACTTTGAGATATTTCTCATATTTTTTCGAAACTTTTTTTTTGACATGGGAGGAACTGATTCTTACTATTCATAAAATCTGACAACGATTTACAAATTATTTAGTGTAAGATTTGTTTGTGGTAAATGAAATTGCTTTCTACTTATTTAGGATGTGCTTTTTTCGGCAGGATTTTATGGTTTTCATTAGCAAGAAGGGAAGTTAGATTACTTCCACAATCATGACGTGAAAGATAAGCTCTAATCGTCCCAGTATTAAAATATTTTCATGGAAAGAACCGAAAATCTATCGGATAAGATGACTTGTTGTTATTATATGAATTAGTGACAAATGATAACAGCAGAAATCAGAATAATTTTTATTCTTCATGATTTAAAATCAGTTAAGGGACTAATTTTAAGTGTAAGTTTTGTCAAAATAATAACGACATATGACTTTAAATTTGGTATATTTTATGCAAATTCAGTTTTGTTTCATTTCTTCTTCATCAAATTTTCTATAATTTTTGACGAGATTAAGATTTCATAACTTGTATCAAGTTACTAGCCATCCAGCGACTGCATCACTGGACGTTAATTAGTTATTCATGTGGATCTTAAATAATATCATGTTAGATAGTGATTAATCGAAATTATTAATTTGCATTCATCACCTAACAAATTCATTGTTATGAGAATCAGAAATGGTAAGCGAGGTTTATTACAGATTTATTTTTTATTTTACTGTTGAAAATGTACCAAAATCGGCAGAAATTGTCGAAGGAATTGATGTTTGGGAAAAAAAAACTTTATGTTTTTGTTATGAAAGTGAAATTCAATTTTCCATTGCATTTTCATCATCGATACTTTAGAATATTTGCTCAGCAGGTATAATGCCATGAAGTTTTCAATTTTTGGATGCACTTTTACCTTTCGATTTTGGCATTTTATCCATTCATTTCACATCTTATATCAGTTTTTCCTATTTAACCTTTACTTTCTTATATAATATTTAGTATTATTTGCAAGCGTTTCAATCAAACCATTAATTTTCTTGCTAGTTTTTTTTTCTAACATTATTGTTTGTATTACTTACTCCAATCATATAAAAATATATACTGATAGCTTGAAGTAAATAATGATGTTATAAGATGCAAAATATATTTTAGGATCCAATCTTATTACTGTCACTTATCCCTTTTTAATTCTAAAATTTCATACCTCTGTTTGCGAATAGTTTTTTAAGAACTAGTTTGGAATGTTAAAGTTTTTATGATTGTTGATAGCAATATCTTCTTTAGTGGGATTAAAAGTAGTTAAGAAATCATTGCATCAAGATTTTCACTGAGTAGCTGTGTTATCTGTGAAAAACGCCAGTTAACATTCAGCATTTCAGAATATTTGGAATTAGCAATTCTTGAATTTATTCCATGAGCAGTAACAATTTCCTTGGTTTTATCTATTATTTCATACCATTTCAATCAATGACTGTCATTTCAATGTTTGGTAAAATGATTGTAATATGAACGTCTCAATGATCAATAAGGATAATAATCATTAGGCCTGCAATTCTATTTATTTCTCATTTAATCAACTATCATCAATAATGGATTCAAATATTTCAAAAAGCTCTTCAATTCATATGCTCTCTTTATCAACTTCATCACCGTATCATTGTTTGGAATATCCGAGTACACCATCAGCAACAGCGATAACTACACGAACATCAACAAGAGTTGCAACAGCAGTAAGAAATGATGTTGTAGTAGAGGAAAAATCAGTACTGTTGGATGAAAGGTTTGTTTTGTTGATCATTCTTGATATTACATTTTTTGGACGAATTGTATTTCTTCCAGATATCGTGGTGAATTATCAGTCCTGGAGAAATATCGTTATGATCTCAGCCGAGCACAGCTTAAAGCAAGTTCACGAACTTCGGCTTTATTAGCAGGCTTTGCTATGGTAAGTAAATTACAGAAATAGAATAACTTTAATTCAATTTTGCCATCAATATTTTTTTATATAAGAGATAATTTTATTGAAAATTTTGACTATAAGATGATAATTGTAGAATATCTTTTCAAATAATCTATGTTGTCGAAATCATCACTGTAGTGTTAATTTTTCCAGTAATTTTAATTTTGCTAATTATAGTGAAATCTTTCAAATTCAAATCGAATGCTAGTTAGTGTTAATGAAGTAGATCGTACGTCATCCATTCTCCATATCACTTGACAATTAGATGTTTGGGATCGGAACTCTTTATTTGTGTATTTACATAGGATTTTAAAGTTTATAAAAAATTTTTCTATGATTTCTGCTTGTAGTTAGTGTGGTATTTATTTTTTTTTAAATATTTTCCCAGATATTAGATATTGTATCCACCCACGTCATTGCCATAAATACAATTTTTTCTCCTTTTTTGAGCTTCGAATGTTGAATAATGTTTTTTACGACCTTTGATTCCTAGTTTTTTTTAAATTTTTTTTAATATTATAATTCAAATCAAATTATTAATAATAAATAAGTGGGATAAGGGAAACATTTTCAAAGAATCGGTTTTTTTTCAAACATTTCTCGGTAGTCTTTATTAATCTAAATTACTTTAAAGAAATTCTTTTTGCTAATTTCTGAAGAGAAATATGATCGAGCTTATGCAACGAAGTTGTGTTAGATGCTTTTGTAGATGATTAGTTTTCTCACTAAATAGTAAATTTAACGGATGATCAAATAGCGTAATCAATGGCTAGTGGTTAGCATTAGTATAAGACGTCAGCTCGGGTGCAGTGAGATATTTCTTTTGCGTAAAAATTTAGTAGATTAACAATAGATTCTTTAAACTGATATGCTAGATTACTGATATTGGATTATTATTGAATTAAGCATGGGGTGTTTCGAAAAAAAGTTAAATTATGGGTTAGTTTATTTCAAATTGTTCAGGTCGCCTTGGTAGAATTGCAATACGAACGAACGACGCCACCATTTTTGTTAATAACACTTGGAGTGGTGACAACACTTCTTGTTTCTGTTCATCTTCTGGCATTAATGATGTCAACATGCATATTGCCTTATATTGAAGCAAATGGTTGTACACAAGATTCGCCTCATATTCGGTTAAAGTAAGTTTGTTCGTTAAATATAATTATTTAATTTTAGGTTTGCTTGATAGTATGGGGGAGTAGTAATTAGTAAAATGGATTTGTTATGATTATTATTCGGTAGGATTATTTGGTGTAATAGGAATATTTTTGCGTACACTAACATCATTCTGTTACATCAGTGATATCTTTCGGTTGTTTTACACTGAAATTTTCAAGTATTTTCCTCCTTCAAGTTGTAGGTCAAAATTCAATTCAATATCTCTCCATAAATTATTAAGGTTCCTTAGATATTGATAAAGTTATATCAATTGAACAACATTTGGTAGGTGCTGGTTTGCAATGTGTCCGAATTATACATTTGATCACTTATGATATTCATATTTTTTTCACGTTCATTTCACTCGAAGTCACATTTAAAATGTATTTGATAATTTTTACTGCAAATGCAATGCACCCATGTTTTTATGACAATCTAATCTTATTTCATGCTTTTTTTTTATTCAGATTCTATATTGATCTGTCGTGGTTATTTAGTACTTGTATCGGATTAGTGTTATTTCTGATTGAAATCGGTATAATATTTTTCGTAAAATTTTATGCGGTCAATTATATTACTGCTGCTTACATTACCACTGCTATGCTCAGTAAGCAAAAGTCATTTTTTCTTCAATTTTTTTAAAAACTTTTATTTTTGTAGTCATGTATCATCAAATCTTACGATCGTTTCATCTACTAATATTTCTATAAATTGAAATTTCTATTCATAGAAATAAAATTTCTTGAGCGCCAGAAAAAAAACCATTAAAATTTCGTATTAAACATTTAAAAAAAAGACTGTCGTGAATTGTGATTCTTATTTTGCACGTTTAAGTCAATTTAAACTTCTATAGTCAGTTGGTATATTTTTGTTTTTGAATTTTATTTTTTTTAATGTGTTACCTTTTTAATTTATTCAATTATCTTTCTTTATTTCAGTACCTGTTGTAGTGGTTTTTACAATATTCTCATGCCTTATACATAAGAATCGGTTTATTCATTCAATAAATCGCGTGGGTTCAAAAGCGATTGATCTACGAAAATTTTTGGACGAAACTAATGCAGCAGCAGGAAATATTCCGAATACTGATAAATTTACATCAATTGAACGACATTTGGTAGGTGCTGGTTTGCAAGGTGTCCGAATTATACATCACTGAAAGATGGAGAATCAATTCCTTGATTCCTTGGTCAATCGATATCTCAACGAGTTTCCTCGTGTCAACCCTTTTTCACAACAATTCTCCACTTTGCTCGGTTTCGAGCAATCTGTATCCACATTCTGCCGCATATTTCTTTAATTTGTCCACCTTTTTGGAGGTCTCCTGGGAGGTCTTTTAACCCCTCTCGGATACCAATGAAGGACTTTGGTGGTCCACCGACCATCCTACATGCGGCATACGTGTTCAGTCCATTTCAATCTGCTCGTTCTGATTTCCTGTGCGATATTGGGTACTCCACTTTGGCGTCTTATTTCTTCGTTTGGGTTTTTTTATGATTTTCGTAAGACTTTGTATATTTGTGAGAGGAGACAAATCGGGCGATAGTTCTTGATGTCTTCGCAGTCGGTTTTTTTGAAAATTAGGATCGTTTTGGATTCTTTCCATAAGGTATATGTTTTAACTCCAGGTAGCTCGTAAACAACTTTGCAACCTCTGCCCAGATTGGGTATCTACCGGCCCTGAGAAGTTCTATCGTAATTCCGTCTCTCGTGGGTGCTTTTCCGACTGCAGTTTTTTCGATGAAATGACGTACTTCGCTTATCAGAATCGGAGGGGTGACTGATCTGTATTTGCAAGCAACCTTGGTGCTTGGACGTTTCACTTCGAGGATAGCAGTTCGCTGTTGAATTCCTTACAGATTCTTCCCATTCCTTCTCTGCTATTCATGAGTTGTCCATTTTGGTCTCGAAGAGCTTTGAGGTTGTTTCGGTAGAGCATCAGGCTTCTCCTACACTTCCTCATGCTTTTCCGTTCTTCTGCTGCCTGCATTAGTCGTTCCTGTTTAAAGATGAGGATGTCGTCTTTCACTTTTTCCCTATTAATTTGCACAGGAGAAAATATTCGATATATTAAATTAAAGTTACGGATAGATTTTGCAGTACATTGGAGACGGAATTACAATAGGACTATTATATTTATATCAAATTATCATCTACATGCAAACAGAAAGTAGATTAAATTAAAGTTACGGATAGATTTTGCAGTACATTGCAATGATGAATTTGGAAAAAGATACGGTAGTGAAGCTCAAAGTGTTAGTTTTTTGCAATTGGTATATTAGGAGAAAACTAATCTGGACAGGAAAAAGAAGCCATTGTTAAAATGTGAGCTGAAATTTTGAATGTCCTGAAAAGTGTTTAATTTCGACGTGAAATAAATTCAAAGTTCACTGCCGAACAGTTAGTTGGCGGAAATGTTTGGTTGAATTATGACGACCCGACAAGAAAAAGAGTTTTTACATGCTCACAGATATTTACTGGTAACATTGCTATTTTTCTGCTTCTGGAATTATTGCATCATTTATGATTTCGTGCAACGCTCAAATGAAATATAGACGCAGAAAAAAAAACCATGTTTTAAGATCATGATTTTTTTTATTTGACTGATAAATTTGTCTTTCGCAATCCGAACATATAATTTCAGCATGTATGGAATAATGTATAATTTTGTTCATATTCTTTCAAAAAAGATTTCTTTATGGTTTCTTCCATTCTCGACAGAAAATGTCTTCCGTTCTAATGAATTTCTTTTTTTATTCACATTCACATTTCCAATTTCACTTTTTTTATATTTTTTGTTTAACGAAACTAAATAATATTCGAAATAATCTATAGCCAGTTATAGCATTGAAGAAATTTGTTGTCAATTCAGGCACCTGAATAAAATCACAATATATTCATTGGATGAGACCTTTATACGTAATATTATCCTTCTGCATATAAGGGTTGCAGGAATTTCAGTCTGCAAGGAATTGTTTTTCCGGAAAAAGATTTCTTTATGGGTTTTTCCATTCTCGATGTTGAGGCTATGAATCACATTCGAATGGTGGTAATTAACATTGCTTAGTTGTTATGTTTAATGTGTTATGATTTTTGCCAAAATGATTTTTTTTTTTTGGGAAATGGATGTATAAAATGTTGAAAGTTGGTTTTTTGCACATGTCGAGTTTTAACTTCAACTATAGGGTGGATGTCGGAAAACCAATTGTAATGCTTGAACATATGGAAAATATCATGGCTTTGGGTTAAATCATGAAATTTTTAAAACTATTATTAATACAAATTATATGAAATTGATTATCAGTTGCTATTGCTATGGTGATGAAATCATCAAGAATTTATCACTACTGTAATTAATCTAATTCGGAAATAGTCTCACGTTTTGTGGTATCTCATGTTTTTTTTTTTTTGCTGAACAAAAAAAAAACATTAAATTGATATAATATTCGTATCGATCGTTAGCGGCCGGTTCCCAACGACAGACCGTAGCGACGGGTCGATTGGGCAAATCTAGTGGCAGTGGCATGAATGCTAGTGCGTGCTCCAATGATGACGTGCATGGACAAGACAAGACTTGGTATATGCGAATCATGATGAGCAATGGTTTCTGGCTTATGAACGAAGCACTGAACTGTGACGTGCAGACGATGCTCTACAACTACAATAGCTGACCCTACAAATACGTGGGACAAACGCTAAGAAGATGCGAAAAATTCACCATATTATCGCAGTTAAAAATTGAAACTTTTCGAAAAAATAAAATAAAAATTTTGTTTCCACTACTTGTTTACAGTATGCAGTCTAAGCAATTGAGAAATTTCTGCAAGTAACTCTCCACCGAATACTTTTTTACTTTTTTGGATTCAAAAATTTTTTCAATTAAAGTACAACGCTTACAAGTAAGTGTATGAGAGCATTAACATGACATACTATCAAATTATAATTTTTTTTTCTTTTCCGTTAATTTTTTGCTTATATATTTGGCGCTTTTCCATGGTGAGAGCGGGATGTTTGAGTGGTGTGATTAGACGGTGCTTGAGGGTGATATCTGCACGTCAGG
This sequence comes from Madathamugadia hiepei, assembly GCA_013365335.1. Classification (NCBI taxonomy): domain Eukaryota; kingdom Metazoa; phylum Nematoda; class Chromadorea; order Rhabditida; family Onchocercidae; genus Madathamugadia; species Madathamugadia hiepei. Next base: position 6,369 of record JABVXS010000774.1, on the reverse strand, counting down.
AAGTCATTCCTACTGCGCTGGCTGAAGGGAAGCAGAATGAGGAGAGGCTGTACATTTGGCATACCCTGTTTAAGGGTGGTGATATTTGCTTCTGTAAATCGAATGACTCAAATTGATTCTACAGATACGAATTGAGTGAATGTTAATGTGATTGAATATTGATAAAAAGTACTATCATTACTGTTGTATATTTGAACAAATTTATGCCAAGTATAATTTATGATAAGTCATTTTTTTTTTGAAATAAAAATAATTTCAATTTTTTTTGCAAAAAAAAATTTTAGCCAGGTGAAGAGGAGAATACGATATGAACATTTTGCACATTAAATAAGGTTTTTTTTTTGCATTTAGCATTTTGCGAGTGATTGAAGCATTTATTGGAAAAATCGAAATAATTTTTATTTCGTATTTTTTCTTTTTTTTTTTTTTTTGCTCATTTTTTATCAACCATGAAAGCTTGCTTGTAAAGGCTTTTACCAAGTAAAGAGAATTTCATCATCACTTAAAGAATATTTCTATTTCTTTATGCCCAAAGTGATCTCATTCATCCACTCTTTAATCGTTTGTGTGCTCGCACGTACGTACTACCAATCTCACTCAAAGTGTCATTCATCCACCTTTAATCGTTTGTGTGCTCGCACGTACGTACTACAAACCTTAAATTCCTTTGTCTGCTATTATGCTTGTTTGTAATTTATGTAAGCTATTATCGTAGGTTATCCCTTTTCCTTTCACAAGACTAATTGTTTACAACCTTCCATAGTAAGCGGTTTTCCACTTCCAATTCCAGTTTCATCTTCTATCCTAATTATTAGTCAAATCAGTCTTTAATCATTAATCTCTGCAATGGAAAAAAAAGTAGTACAATCATTGAAACTCGTTCTTAACCTAATGGGTTGGTTGATTAGTTACCTTTTATAGGAAAGCCATCAAAATTTAAATTCTCAGCAAAACAAAATGATTAGTAATATTTTCACGGTATCTTTGTGGTAAACTTGATTTTGGTTGAAATTTTGCTAACATAAATTTGAAATTTGAAACCAAATTAAAAATTTGGGTGAATTACAGGATCAAACAAAACCAATAAATGTGCTCAGTAATTTTATTTTTTTTTTTAAATTGTTATTTTTTACTTTTCACATATATTTAACTAATTTCTCACCTATCCTTTCCTATCCCCTATTACCTTTCAATTTCATTAACCATCACATTTTATGCTGTTGAATTTTTTTCCTTTCTTTATTTTTTCACTAAATTCAATTAGTTGTTCGAAAAATCTTTTTATCAATTACGATCATTGACATATCAGTAAAAGTTTACAATTTCAGTATTCAATTAATGAATGATAAACATACCATTTTCCGACTGTATGCTTCTTTTTTTTACAATATTACATTAGCGGCAGCAAAAGCAGCAGGAATATATGTTGCACGGAATCTGAAATATTTATTATTTTCCTCAATTAATTTAATAAAATGAAAGAAAGAAAAACATGGCTCATTAAATTCGTATTTTTAATCCCTGAGAAGTAGCTTCTTCTTTTCGGACATTTAGAAACTTACACTGAGCTATGTGCGAAACGGTAGCAGAAGATTTTGGAACATTTCGAACTAATTGACCTGAAGAAAAGAAAATAAATAAATGCTTTCTTGAAAAGTAAACTATTACAATTAATAATTTAGATCAGCATCTTGTCATTGCAATTTTTTTTTTAATTTTCATTTTAAACTAAAAAATAGGCTAATTAAATTATATTTGCACATTCACAAATATGAAACACATATTCGATTAATCATTAACCTATAGTTTCTTTGCTATAAATTATAATTTATTATAATTTATTGTGTAAATTTCTGATACCTTTTCCGATTATACCTGCGGTTGGTGTAGAAGTATTGCCATGAAGATATGAATGATTTGATTTACACTGGAATCATTTATAGCATTTTTTCATAATTTTTAATTTTCGCAACTTTTTTTTTTTTGTTTTTGTTGATTACATCATCTCTTGCATGTTGAATACATGTAATATGATTCCCGACAATTTTAATTTAAAAATTGCAAAATAGTTCTCCTTGAACAACAAGCCTTTGTTTTGCATATCACATGCCATTGATTATTTTGTAATGCTGAGCATAGAACTAATGTAATTGATATTTCTAGAGGTCCTGAAAAAAAAATTTTTTTTTTGATTATTTATTTACTCAATTATTCATTTGCATATTTTCATCTAATTAATCCTAATCATCAAGTTTTCGCCAGTTAATTTCAATCAATTATTATTGACAAAATTTTTGTGTGTGGAAAATTATTAATTGTAAATTTTTTCTAAACTGTTTAATTAAAGTTGAAAAAATTTATGGGAATTTCAATTGAAAATTTAATATTAATAATTAGTGATGGAAGTAATTAAAAGATTGACTTTGTCAGATTTCATATTGCATACTTTACCAAATAGATTGGGCCGCTGTGATGATATAGCATAACGTCTACAGGGTACTGTTTTCTTATCACGATAATCTTCAACCTCCTTCAAATGATTGTCATACTGTAATTTTGGTTGCATTTTACCAAAACGTTCAGCACCACCGAGCAGTATATTGAAACCTTGGAAACTGCTTGGATTTGTTTTCTGTAGATATGCAGATGTTACATCTGAAAGAAATAAAGTTTTTACTATTTAAAAATTCAGCTTTTTTATTTTTTACCAATGCAACTTTGCATAATACTTTATGCTATTGTTGTTAAAAAAAAAAACAATTCCTGTCAAAGGAAATAAAATTTTTTAATTATGAAGAAGGAAAGAATTGAAAAACGAAATCAAATAATTTCGTATGAATGAAAAAATTGTAATTATTAAATTGTTTCAATTATGATGTGAAATTTTTGTCAGCATCTATATTGTTTACATTATAACATTCCTATGAAATATCAAGGAGATTAATTTTTATAAAATTGCAATACTTCCAAATGTCTCGTCTGTTTTCCTTCTTTTTTTTTATTTTTATTGTTTAATTAAGGGAAAAGAAAAAATGCCAAAAAAAACCGTCAAACTTTAAAAACATTAAATATTAATAAATGATACGGTAGAAATTGACAGATTGCACGTAAACATGGTAAGTTAGAAATTCAAATTTACTCGAAATCAATTCTGTAATATAACTCCATTCATCATCTGTTTCAATATAAAGGCTTTGCCATCCGTACTTCCGGCAGAAATTTTCATCAAATGTTTCATTAGTAGTTGCGTTTGCCTAAAAGAAAAAAAAAAAGAAGGAAAGTATGCCATGAATTATTAAATTATTCTGCAACATTTTTTAAAAACCTGATAAAACCAATAACTTTTTTCATCATTTAATTCAATTTTCTGGCCAATTTAATCCAACATTTTTTAAAAACCTGATAAAACCAAGGTAGCACAAATCATTTCCATATTTCAAAATTTCAAAATAGCTTTGAAGTTGCATTTTACCTACCTTCATAAATGCTTTCCATCGGTAGCAATTATTTCCATATTCACGTACCTTCAACCGATCTGAAATTTCACATTAATATGATATTGCGATAAATGATTTTAATAGCAATGATTTGGTTATTTTTGTTTGAAATAAATGAATTGGAAATGAAATGAAATAGTAACCAATTCAATCCCAAATTTTTGTTAAAAAAATGTAATTAAATATTAGAAATTAAATATTTTCGAAAAAATTAAAATTTTTCATATTTTTTATGTCCATGCATTGATGCTGCAAAAAAAAATATGAAAGGTATTGTTTGATGAAATTAAAAAAATTTTTCATCAACTAAATTAAATTATTTTTAAATTTCGAATTTTTTCATCGCATTGATTGAATTTGCCAAAACGTTAAGCAATTTTGCTACTTATTAAATAAAATTTTTTTTTTAAATATCACTTGCCATGAAGTAATATTTAATGTGTTAAACTTTCTAGCTGTTTAATGTTTAACTTATAAAATTACAAATCTCTTCCTGTTTAATAATTACCCTGTAAAACTTGATAAATTCAAATAAGCAATGAAAAAATCAATTAAAATCTTTATTGTATAAAAAAATGGACATATTCCTCCTTTACCTGTAGTTCACTGATTATCCCGCATGAATGTTTACTACTTGCTTTCAGGTAATACTTAAATCTTCCGTTTAACGTTTAACTGTTTGTTTGATTATGAAATTTACCCCAATAAACTCCATACTCATCGACCTCTCCTTTTCCTTTCACGGGTCGAATAAATTTAGAATTTACCAGAGTGAAAATGAAGCAACCAATTAGTGCCGTTGCTTTCAACATTTTCTAAAGACAATTTTTTGTTTTTTTCATAATAAGCAACAATGAAAAATTGGAATGAAATATGCAAAATTGTTGAACGAAATTTTGCAAAAAAGAAAACTCAACAAATGAAATTTTTATTTTTTTGGTAATTTTCTTTTTTCATTTTTCATTTAATAATTTAATCATTCATTCAATTCATTTTGTTTGAAAAATTTTAAATAAAAAATATTTATGGTTTTTTACAATGTAAAATTGTTTTTTTTTTCCTTCTTGCTTCGTCGTTTTTCGTGCTTTAAACATAATTAATTCAGTTCTTTGTGCTTTGTACTTAATTAATTCAGTTCTTCGTGTTTTGTACGCAATTAAAGTCAGGTAAATTACGAACGAATACAAAAGATTACAACATGACGATAACATACTCAGTGTTTAAATCATTGCAATTAGTTATATATGTATTGTATAGTTATGGTCAGATGGTGTGAGAACAATAGCGTCTTCTATCCTTGTTGTAGGCCCAGTTCGTTGAGTCCTTCTGCCTCTGTTGCTGGTGTGAAAACGACATTGTTCTTCTTTGTTTTGTATCCAAGGTCTTCTTCCTTGGAGGTGTCTAACAGGACCGTTGAACTTCTTCGTAGAGACGAATATTCCACCTGGTGGAGCTTCTTCATCTGTTACTGTTTGTAACAGGGACGAATATTCCACCTAGTGGAGTTTCTTCGTCTGATTCTCTTGAATATGTACTGATACGGTTGTGCGCACGAGTACTTTTGGCTACTTCCATGTAGAGTTTATTGTTTCCACACGCTTGGGTAATTAAACATTTATTTGGGTAGAATAATAAACAATAAAACGGGTTAGTAGTAAGAATACAGTAAAGATGACAATCCACAGTAGAGCTCGTTGCGAACATCGATTACTGTCGAAAGCTGGGTGAACAGTCGAGAGAGTTGTTGAGTGAACACTCACACTAAGAGTGCCCTGGAGTTCCAATCCACTGTTAATATACTCATGAATCCGCTGTCGTGGAGCCAATCAGATTGCGACACACCTCTCTTGACCAGTTGGCGGGTGAAAGTATATCATAAAGTTGACATTGTGGCGCCTGATAATCTTGACAAGAGCACGTCATAACTCCGACATTGCGGCGCCAATATGACTCCTGTGATCTAGCTTCGATATTTAGCGACAGATGGATTGTTGCTGTGATGCTTCCTTTATCGGTGAAGAAAAGTTGAATTTTCAAACTCGAAAATAAACCTAGCAATATCGTTGAAATGGGTGCAATACCGCCTGTTTTTGAAGGATGGTGGTCAGGAATATTACTACGAAATATTGACCACAGCTAAATAGTGATGATGGGCCTGGTCAATTCATGGATTAGGCCATTGAGATGATATAGCATAAAACATCGGTAGGTTGCTTAATTCTTATCAACATAATCATCAAAATCCTTTAAATGATTATCATACCGTAATTTTGGTTTCATTTTACCAAAAATTTTATCAAAAAGTACCACTTAGAAATGTTAAGACGAATCCAATTTTCATGTAGACATGTAGATGATGCATCTGAAGAAGTAAGTTTTGTTTCATCGCAACCGTTAGAAAATTTTTCAATTTTTCAAAATTTGAACGTTTTTTTTAACAATGCAACTTTAAAAATAGAACATTGATAAGATGAAAAATTTACTTTTAATTTAATCAAACTACTGCTTTATGCTATTGTTGTTAAAAAAAAAAAAATTGAAAGAAACGTTTGATGACAAAAGGAAAACATGGTTTAAAAGAAATTTATGCGGAAAAAAAACAATTTCTCTCAAGGCAAATATAACTAACTGTGCAATGATTGAGGGAAAAAACTAATTTTTAATTCAATTTCAAGTAAACATTTTTTTTCATGACATAATGCGTGCCGTTAATAATTTGTCTCAATCGTAAGCGGTCAATTCCCGACGACAGACCTTTGCGACCGGTCAGTCGGGGTAAATCTAGTCGCAGTTGCATGAATGCTAGGGCGTACTCCAACGATGACGTGCATGGACAGGATCTGGTATATGCGAATCATGATGAGCAAGGGTT